>CALNHX010007117.1:0-78397 GCA_940337035.1 Agriotes lineatus | reverse complement strand
TTACACCGAATACAGACAAACAACACCAAAGTATGAACAACAGCTGAATGTGTATACAGAAGAAACACATTCTAGCAAAAAAAAACGCCAATTATATTTTAGCGTAATAACAACAATTATAGAGGGCATGAATGATGTATTACCCACTGCAGGATCATCAAATTTTAAAAAAGGAAACATTTTTACAATTTCGTTTAAATAATTTCAATAATAAAAATTATTCTGCACTAATTGGATACGGGGGCACAGATATCTTAGGGAACAAATAAAAATCTGGTGTACACGTACACAGTGACCTTATAATTAGCCAAAAATTTGATTTTTAATTTTAAAGTATTTATCAAAAATTTCCAATTCTACAGAAACCGTACAAAATAGAGAGTTAGTTTAGTCTATGAGAGACCCTCCTATAGATACTAAGACTGTATGACACAGAATACCTTGATATACAGGGTGTAGAAATGCTTTACGCACCATAGGGATTTCAATAGTAATTTCTTCATATGAAAATATTTGCTTCCCTTATTATTTTAGAGCAAACTTGTATTGAAGTTTTTTGAAGAGAAAAAAATTCTGTATCCATTTATGCCAGCATTTGTCTTTTTACATTTCGGAAATCCGAAAATTTTAAGAAAAAAATTACCATTTTTAGACAAATCATGTAACGGCAACCAAATAAACAGCAAACTAATTTGTTGATGCTTTGAGATGATTTAGTAATTTCAAGGCACCGCTGATTTGTCTAAAAATGGTATTTTATTTCTTTAAATTTTCGGTTTTCGGAAATGTAAAATGACAAATTCTGGCTCAAATGGATACAGAATTTTTTTCTCTACAAAAAGCTTCAATACAAGTTTGCTCTAAAATAATTAGGGAAGTAAATATTTTCATATGAAGAAATTACCATTGAAATCCCTATGGTGCGTAAAGCATTTCTACACCCTGTATAGTCGAAATAAAAAAATCTTAATTATTTCAATTAAGTAGGATAAAATTGCTAATATTACAAATAATTTTTTTGTAAAATTGCTGGCTTATTTTTTTTTATTAATACCAAAGAAATAATTTTTCCAATGGACATTAGCGCCGCTTGTGGTGGGTGGTGACCTACTCGGCATATACCTTATTACGACCGTAATTACCTAAATCGATGTTGGTGTTCCAACCAAAGTCGCAGTTGGGCGTGATGACCAAAACAACGCTTTCAGTGGTGTAGTGGCGTCGATAGCTCTCTTGTATAACAGGTGTTGGTGAGCCTTGCAACCAAATTGGGCGTTTTGGCCAATATTGTTGTTGGGCGTTATGATTAAATTGGGAGTTGTGACCAAAATCGTCATTGAGCGTTGTGACCAAAACTGTAGTTGGGTGTTACGAACAAATTTTGAGTTGGGGTTTGTGTCCAGTCCCCGTCTATCTGACTCTTGCAGGTTCTACTAACAGGTTGTACAAAAAACGCAGTACCACCGGTACAAGCTAGAAAAAGAGTGAAGAATGGGGAATTTTGCAATCTGAGACAAATAAAAAATGAAGTGTACTTTTGCAGTGTACTAACCATATAAAAAACTTCGTATATATGCGTTGCTGGCCCACCTGTACAAGCTCAAAATAAACAAGACACCAACGACATCACCTTGAGTACTAAAATGTTAGTCCAGCACAAAAAAAGCATGCCTTCAATCTAGTGAAAATTTAAATAAAATCTATTTAACTTTTACAGCAAGTACTAACCGTACTACGAAACAAAAAATCGAACACCACCACTACTAGCTAGTGAAGAGTAACGCAGAATACATGCATTGCTGGCCCAACTGTACACGCACAAAATCAAGAAAGCACCAAAGCCAACAACTTGAGTATCAAAATGTTAGTCCAAGCCGAACAAAGGTGAAAATATAAATATTGTCTTAAATACTGTTTTACAGGGAGTTCTAATCGTCGACAAAAAAACGTAGTATCCCCAGCACACGCTGGAAAAGAGGAGAAAATCGAGAATATAAGAATTAGGTGCATTTTTACAGCGTTTACTAACGATACTACGCCTCAATAAACGTAGTACACATGTATTGCTGGCGTAGCTGTATTACTGGCGTAGCTGTAAAGCTCGAAATAAATAAAACACTAACGACAACAACCTATGTACAAAAATGTTAGTCCAGTACAAAAAAACATTAATACCTTTAATCCAGTGAAAATATAAATGAAGTCTATCTAACTTTTACAACAAGTACTAACCGTACTACGAAACAAAAAACGTAGCACCGCCAGTACTTGCTAGAAAAGAGTAGAAAATCGAGATTTTTGAATCTGTGAAAAACAGAAGTGACGCGTGCTTTTACAGAATATACTAACCGCACTATGGCTTAGCAAACGTAGTACATAATATATGCATTGCTGGTCTAGCTGTGAAAATGGACAAAACATTAAAGACTGCAACTGAAGTACCAAATTGTTTAATGCAGTACAAAAACTTCAATCTAGTAAAAATAAAAGTGAGGTGTTCTCTATATTTTACAGGAAGTACTAACTGTACTGCGAAACTATAAACGCAGTACAAACAATACAAGCTGAAAAAGAGTAGATAATCATGCGGGAAGTGGAAGTGAAGTGTACTTTACAGCCAGTACTAACCGTACTACGATTTAACAAACAAAGTACATATGCACTGCTGGCCAAGCTGAGAATAAATGTAACACCAAAAACCACAAGTAGTGTACCAAATTGGTAGTCCAAGAAAGAAAACTAGGTTCATATTTTCAATCTACTAGTCTTTCTAACTTACACAGCGTGTACTGGTCATTCTACGGAACAATATAGGTGATACGACCAGCAAAAGCTAGAACAATACAAACATTTAGCAGTTTAAAAAAAGAGACTGAAGTGCATGTATGTAACTTCTTCAGTTGATACTAACCATACTACGATATAATAAACATACATAGTACCACCAGTACAACCCTCAAAATAGAGGAAAATGAAGAAGATTTTGCTATCTGCCAAAAATTAATATAGAGTAATTTATAGTCTGTAAATTTACAATCATTTGAGAGAATAAAATATTGTCATATGAATGGTTATTGTTATAATACTGTGGAGAAATTAAAAATTACTTAAGTTCAATTTTCTATTATATTCAAATACGAAAACATTGCATAACCTCAAATGTAAACATTGTTTACGCAAAACGAAGTAATTTTACACAGCTAAATTGCGAATCTTCGTGCAAAAAGGATGTGAACAGAGTATATAATTCATTCACATTTCCTGTTCACAGTAGGCTGTTATAAGTTTTTATTAGACTTCATGCATAAGTTGTGGTAGAAACTACTATGATTTTTTTAAAACTGCTTTATTGGCATTGTCATGTCAAAATGCCGAACATTTTACGAAAGACAAACATTTAACTGGCAACAGTGCAAGATCAAAATCACAAATGAAAAATATAATCCAAATTTGTATGCGTTGCAATAACAATTTCGCCCTAACATAGCCTGCTGGGAGGAGGAAACATGGTAAATACCTAATTGTTAGCCCAAGACAAAAAACAGATTCATATCTTCAATCTCAGAAAAATAAAAATGTAGTATTATCAAAGAGCATATAATGAGAAGAGACTCAGCGCTGGGCAGTATTAGCGTATAGCTTAAAAACTCCCGCCCGCTAGGCTCGCAGGTCTTATCCCTCTGACGGGAGGGATCCCAGTTAAACAGCTCAGAGCAAAACCATGATTCTAGAATTCGTTGGTTTAAACTGAAGTGCGATGTTGCCAAGGTTAACACAACCTTCGAACGATAATAACTTGGGTTACAAAACGCAGGTAGACAAAATGTCTCATTGTCTCTTAGCCAAAACATTGAAAATACGCCGATTTTTTTAGTACAAAATTCCTAATAGGTTTGCATCCAGTAACCGTTGCTTTGAAGTATGGCAATTATTTGTTTTTATCGTGGTTTTTGTTTGTATACCTATTTCTTTGTAATTTGCAATCGCAAAACAAAATAAAGCACACTATAATGCGAAATACTCGCGAAATATGCGTTGCCACGTTTGCAATTTGTGGATTTATATTATACAGTTAAGGGCATTTAAAATCTGTTACAGGGTTGCTGTAACCTCACGTCGTCAAACGTTTCTAATGAACATCTGGACCCTATTGAGGTCAAGCTGTCTTGCATACAATGCTTGGGGTTGCAAGAGCGGCGCTGCTCCTTGTCTCGCCCCCGCGTCTAAATGGACAGGAAATGTTTATTTATGACTCTGTAAATTTCAGTAATCTAGAATAAGATAATTGTGTGCCATTACATGAAAGTAGTCGTTTTTAACGAAAAATCGTGAAGAAGGTACCACTTTTTCTACGCAAAATCCTGAAATAACAACACTTTTTTCAACTATTTATTTTATTGAAATTGTGAATTGTCAATTTGACAGTTGAAAATTCTGAAGTCCTTTTCTACACAATTTTGAGTTACAAGAGATCAATTAATAATACGAAAATCGTTGTCGTGGACCTAAAAAAAGGATGGATTAATAGATGTTATTAATACACTGTTTTTGATTAATACACTCTTTTTCATTAATTAACTGTTTTTGTGATTTTGACGTTTTGATGATATTTTGCATGGAAGTTAGTTGTATTAATCAAATATTTCACCACAAAAAAGATTTTGTGGCGAACGAAAACATTTTGTAATCAACTCGTTTGTTAATGGGCGATTAATAATCTCCTTCATTAACACACTTGTTGGTTAAATACCTATTCCCACAACAGTTATACAAAAAGTTGGCCAATGATGTTTTAATAAAAAAGTGTTACGAATACAAGAAAAAATTAAGTAGTTCTTTATTTATTAGCTGTAACTCGCTAGGACGGGTAGGTCAATATCTATAAATATATACGAGAACCGAGACAAATTGTATTTCTGGCTAAAATATGTACTCTTTTCTTAGCTTTTGGGTTAGTCATAAATACTTCAAACTTTATGGTTGGTAAAGAAACATGTGATCTTTACAACAGAATGAATTAGGATAAGTAATTAAATATTTAAAGGACTTTTTTAAAACATGTAATTGGATAAAGAAAAATGTACAGGATTTTTGTAACAGTAATTCATTAACAGTGGTAGATTATAGTTTCTTGAAGCCATTTAAATAGATATTAATTAGAATTAAAAAACATTTTTCCTAAAAAGCTCCTTGCATAAAAAACGTAAAAATTATGCAAACAATACTTTTCGGTAAATAATAAAAACTCTGAGATTTTTTAGAGTGTGTTATTTTTAGCTAACTGAACAATCTCAAAGCCAGAAAACACCTATTTTTTAACTTTAGCTAAAACTTTATTTTAATTTTTTAAAATATTTTCAAAATTTCACATACAAAGGCTTAATATTAAAATTAATTTTTTATGTGAATATTTTAAAGATTTATAATTTGGAAAAATAATATAAAATGTTAATTATTTTTTAAATTTTTTATTATTTGCCGAAAGGTAGTATGTTTGCATAATTTTTAGGTTTTCTATGCAAGGCGTTTTTTAAGTGGAATATTTTTTCATTCTAGTTAATATCTATTTAAATGGCTTTTAGAAACTTTAATCTAGCCCTGTTAATGAATTGCTGCAACAAAAATCCTGTAAATGTTCTTTTACAGTTGTCCAAATAAAGAGATTTGTCTTTGTCCAATTACATGTTCTAAAAAACTCCTCATTTAGACAACTGTAAAAGAACATTTACAGAATTTTTGTAACTGAAATTCATTAAGACGGCTAGATTAGAGTTTCTTGAAGCAATTTAAATAGATATTAATTAGAATTGAAAAATATTTCTCCTAAAAAGCGCCTTGAATAAAAAACGTAGAAATTATGCAAACATACTACTTTTCGGTAAATAATAAAAAATCTAAAAAGTAATTAGAATTTTATATTACTTTTTTCAGTTATAAATGCTTAAAGTCTTCACTTAAAAAAAATTTAAAAAATAATTAACCGTCGGCGGTTACCCCTTATTCAAGCATACATAAAAATAATATCTGCATTGCTTACCTGCGCCTCAATAAAAGCCGAAACGGGCCATTATACCATGCACCGAAGTTTTTTAATTTATTACGTCCGGATATTCGAATGATACCGATTAATAAATTTAAAATAACAATAAAATCATTTTTGTTAAAATACGCGTTTTACAACAACAAAGAATTTTGCGCGCGCATTGGCGACCTCATTGAAATCTTACTTAATTTCGGAAAAATGCCTTTTTGGATTTTGACAAATTCGAATATCTGGATTGTAAAATGCTTTGGAGTTTGCCTTCTTAGAATGTGGCAACAATCTGGCAACACGGGCAATTTATCTTCGCGCTGGAGTGACTTGATGGTTTGTGCCGCTGGTTTCAGGTAAAAAAACCCAAAAGAACGTTTGCTTTCTGCACATTAATTTGAGAAACGTTGGTATGCAACCCACTTAACAACATATACGTTTAAACCTATATAGCTGAGCCTCTTCTCATTATATGCTCTTTGGTATTATCCAACTTTTTGAGCAAGTACTAATCGTACTACAAGACAAAAAACGTAGTACCACCAGTGCTAGCTAGAAAAGAATAGAAAAACAAGGGAATTTGCCAATCTCTGAAAAATAGACGTGAAGTGTGCTTTACAGCCTGTGTACTAACCCTACTAAGATTCATAAGACAGTTGTAATATGCATTGCTGGCCCATATACAGGCTCAAAATAGAACACTTAAAGACAACCACTTCTGTACTTCGTACTTTCAGTCTAACGAAAATTTAAATGAAGTCGACCTTACTTTTATAGCAAGTAAGTACTAACCGAACTACAAAAGAAAAAACGTAGTATCACCAGTACAAGCGAAAAGAGTAGACAAACAAGAGGCTTTTGTCAAACATGTATACTTACAACAAGTACTAACCATACTACGGCTTAGCAAACGTCGTACATATGCATTGTTGGCCCATCTGAACAACACCAAAGACAACAAACATGTTAGTCAAAGGCAAACAAAGATACATGCTTTCAATTTAGTGTGTAGTATAGATGTGATCCTTGATGAATGATGTAATATCAGAAGCTTCAATGGAGTTACCTCCGTACTACAATATTAAAATGTAGAAACGAAGGAAAATCCCTAGAAGCTTTAGATCAGCAAGTTTAACGTTTTAGTCCTGGCAGTAGCTGCGGTAAGAAGCAGAAGTGACATTTACATGGATGACCTATTTTCGATGGGAAATATCCGTCATGATTAGGGCTAAAGGAAAACGGTTTGCACATTATGGCAACTTTTTCATGGCAACACGATGGTTAAACCAGAATTCGAGAATCTCTTTGTTGCAGACCTAGTCGAAAAATTAAAAATTTCACATTTCTGTTGAGAGGGAGAAAGTAGGAATCTTCAATGCACTTATTTACATACGTTAATATAATCGAGTGAGAATAAAATGTCGCTTGTAGTTCTTGAGTTAGGAAAATCTAAAACTTTGTTTCTAATGAAAGGTCTAGTTATCGTTTGCTCCTATCAAACATCATGTTTTCACCTTTTCAAATGTACAGGGTGATTAACTTATCATGTAATAACTATGTAGGCAACCTATTATGCAGAAGCGTGTAATTATTATATTATTATGCTATTAGCTCTAAATGTTCTTATTTGACTTGATTTGCGTTACTAATAAAAATACCTAACACTTTTGATCTATATTTATTTAACAAATTGTCAGATAACCAAGATGATTATGGAATAAGTGCACAAGCAATGTGTGTAGCCTACCTATCGTTGACGGTAATTTAATCACCCTGTATATACTTTACGATAATAGAATAGAAATGTTTCTAATTTAATGCATGGGAAATATTCAAATTCTATTTTCACCATCGTGTTGCTCTCGAAAGGTTGACCCCATAATGAGTTTGCTTTCAGCTCTAATAAAATGGAGAAAATGAGACACCCTGTACTTTCATTGAAAGGTTAGCAAAGCAATAATAATTTCGTCTCACATTTGTGCAAATCGCCTGAACAAGGCGAACTGTAGAAAGCAATATTTATAGTCTACAAACTATCGGCTGCTATTAGGAAAATAATAAAACTCTAGAAGCCCAGTGTCAACGAGGAGATAAAAGCATATTATGCATCGCTGCCCTAGCTTTATGAACAACAAAACCGCACAAAGCTAAAGACAACAACGAAAAGTATGCCAAAACTGCCAGTCTTGTGGTGTCCATGGAAATTTTCGGATTCATTTCAAAACGCAAAAACATAAGGTGTGTGTAACCTTTATAGTAAGATCACTAGTAGCACAATGAGCCCACGAGTGTAGAACATTGGAAGTTTCCCGACGCAGAAACCTCAATCTTCAAGCGAGTTACCTCCGTACTACAGCAAACTATGTAGAGACGAAGGAAAACCGCTCGAAGACAGAAGCGAATATTTCAACAGCAATGGCATACAACAACAAACATCAACAGCAACAACAAATTCAATTCGTACTATGGGCTAAAGACACAGAAACGAACAGACATGCAGCCATTGTCCATATTCGGAAAATATTCAAAACTACATACATTGTCCATGATAACGAATAATAAAAGCTCCTACCTGTACGAGGTCTTCGCCGCACAGAGGCACTGACACAACACGACTGTATTTACGACTAAGACTAACTGCCCTACGGGTATTTATACTCATCCCTTGGTGGGGATACCTAGTTCAGTTGCCGATAACTTCTTCTGAGAAGGTACAAGCATTCTTCTAAAATGCGATTTTAAGTTTAGTGTCCAGCAGTAACTGGAATTTGAAAATATAAAAAATCACTGAAATAAATACTATTTGTTGAGGCTGATTTGGATATTTATATTTACAACTCACTTTATTTACTTTGTTCTATCTGTACTTCAGTTTTATTAAATCCCGTTTAAATATACAAATCTGAAGAACGGGTACATGAATGAAGTGATGCTTTTTCGTTGCGTGTTGGGTTTTATTGCAAGAAGACATTTTGTCATCATGACTATATTCTTTTTAAATTTTTGATAGCTATTGGTGTTGACTTTTAAGACTGCTATTTTGCGACTATGTTTGCAATATGTTGTAGTTGTCAAATTAATTATTCATTTCAAAGTTTCTCTGGCTGGACGCTTACTTATCAACTGCGATCAACCGAATATCATGCGAGTTTTTGTCATATAAATTCTGATTTAATCCTTGGCATTCCATACGTAGACTACATGAGACTCTCGTAAACAGTAAGGCCGATTACACACTGGAGAAGCAAATTTCGTGAAACTCGTTGCATGAAATAGGAAACTTGTTTCATTAAGGCCGATTACACACTGGGGAAACAATTTTCGTGAAACTTGTAGCTGAAACGTATATGTATGTATAATCTGTAACCTCATTTACCTTGCGGTGTAACGTATCACATTAAACTGTGTTTCTTGTACAATTCATACCAGTAAACTTGTAACATTGAATTGTTTCGTCGATTCGACATTGTAGTGTGCAAATATGTCTTCCGATGAGGATGTGGATTTGTTATTATGGGTAAACTATCTGAATATGAATTAAGAAAAAGAAGACGATTTTGGATGCATCCTGCCAATCTAATCCATTTTCAACATATTGCTTCTATTGTTGGTAGCGGACTGCTGCAACATTCTGAGAAGTTCCAAGAATTTTTAAGGACAAGCCAGCCAAATTTTTGCCTGTTCACACTACTAGTAACTACTATTAATAAGCATTAAAACTCAAATAATTTCCGAAACAAATATCATGAAACAGAACATGTCCTGTTACATTAAACTTGTATACGTAACAATGTTTGTTCTCGTGTTTCAGAAACATCTGTCTGCATCATCTCATTTGAATGCACGTGCTATGGGTTAATGAAACATGTTTCCTGTTTCATGCAACGAATTTCACGAAATTTGTTTCTCCAGTGTGTAATCGGCCTAAGATACATAACTTAGGTCACTTAGGTGAAATATGATCGAACATCAAATCCATGGTTCTAAACCTAGAATTTTCATAGTTCGTTCTTAATACAATTTCCACCAAAAATAGAGCCGTTTAAATTAGTGATGGACTTATTCGAATGAAAAATAACCGGTTATCCGGTTATTGAAATAACCTATATAACTCGGTTTTCGTTCCAAGTATTCGATGAAAAATAACCTCATGCTGATACGTACTACGCTTTGAATATAAAACCTCTATTCAAAGGTACTACGTGCCATATCTCAGCGACCTACGCAGTGCTTGAAATTCTGTAAATATAAATACGTCATAACTCATAAACAAATCAGGTTGTACTGAAAACACCATTTGGTTATCGCGTACCTACCTCCTATCATAAAAAATATCAAATTATAAAATTCTGGGGACCTGAAACCTGAACGCCTAAAAACTGCAAACGCATCAAGCTATAAAACAATTTTTTATTTGCTTACATCTCCAAAGGTTCAAAACAAGAGGCGGCGCCTTTAACCCGTCCGATCGATAAAGATAAACGTTTTACAACTGTTGCGATTAGCAAGCAGTCCCGCATATTTCTTTCTTTCTACACTTCTTAATAAATACCTCTTAATTTCCAATACATAACACATAATGTACGGTCGGCGCCTTAGAAATCGGAACACTACACACTATTATGATATATTTTGCATGTATTTTTTAAGTGTATAAACTGGGTTTTTGCAGTTATTATGGTTTTAATTGTTACGTCAGATTGTTTATTGTTTGTCAATTATGAAATGCCATCTCACATTAATGAAGTAACCGGAGCAAGAATACTCCAAAGACTAGAAGAACCCATTACGTGTCCCGATTTCTAAGGCGCCGACCGTATATATTATGTTTTGGTTCCTCTGCTATCTGCAAGTTACGATGTCGATGCAGATGACGGTCAACCGATGTCGATGCAGATGACGGTGAACCGCCAACCGGCAAACCGGCTGACTTAATCGAAACGAATCGAGAGCCAAAATTTATTCGAATGATTATTCAAATAATCATTTAGTTAGTTATTAATATCATTCGAATGCAAATAATTCGGTTATGAAAATTGTCCAGTTATGCCCATCACTAGTTTGAATATTATTTAGGTACATATTGGATTTCGAGTATAAACTAAAACTCTTAAAATGTCATTAATATTTTTAGCCTTTTCAACTGGTGTAAAAGCAGTCGTCATTAAACAGCGCCATTTTTATCCTTTTTATTATACATTTTTACACATAGCAAAGTTATCCGTAAATGAAAAAGCATCTAGAAAAACAGAAAAGAAGTAAATGACATTGTTAAGACAGTTTTGCATAATTATAAACAGTTGTCAGAAAAGTGTGCGAGAATTTTCAATACGGACATATTTCAAATATCCAGTCTTGATAAAAAGCTTCTCCGGCTTCCCCCCTAAATAACAATGTCAACAATATTTTACATTTCCGCTTTATGTATTCATCAAACCAGAAGCGTTACAAAAAGCAGTCAATAAAACAAACAGGGCCTGTTATTTGATATTTATTGATTTTCCTGTATTTACAGTAAACCCTGTATATATTTTAACAAAATGCATTATATCTATTTTCACTTTAACTTTTTTTTCAATAAACCGTTTTCACTTTACAGTTCAACAAAGCCTCAAAATAATTTGTATTGTATTGTCCATCAGCCTTAATTAGAATTTTAAGTATGGGGCAGGATCTCCATGTAATTTTTTTTTAATCCCGTCTAATGAGACTTCTAAAGCAAATTCCTTCAAATGATTTGGGATATTTCTGGGAACTTTATGGATGAATTCCTTTAATGCTCTTATAATCCTAGCAGTAATCTTATTGTAGAACCTATAAGGTGAAGGAATGTTTAACATTTCAAAGACTTCAAAGTTTGAAACTTATGTTTGTCTCCCTCTAAAATGTTCAAAGTATACTTTTGACCTTCCTCTTTTTACATATTTATAAGCACGTCAACTGGCCTGTTCCAGACTTAAAACTGGAAACTTGGCTTTATTCTCCTCTAAAATGGTCAAAATAAACTTTTGGCCTTCCATTTTTTAAATGTATATTTAACAGACTAGTACACAAGAATCGAGTGCCATTCTGCAGATATGTATTTGAGTAACAATAGAATCGTTTTAGAAACTGGTAGCAAGTTTTCAACGTGTTTGCCGCATTGCATTTGCAATACATTTTTGGAAATTTTTCATCCATTTTGAAGAAATTTTCAGCTAAAATTTTATCAAAACTTCACAAGATTATCGAGTTTATGAAAATGCCTCAATTGATTCAAGTTTTGATTTACATTATGACTGGAATTGCACAGCTTCAACGGATTAATCGAAAAAATCTAAGATTTTATTGAATCGGTTTTCGATTAATCTAGAATCTAATATTCAAGGCCCACAATATTCAGTAAATTTCAGATAATGTTTGGGAAATGTTATAAAAGTGATTTTGCAGTAAATTTCGGTAAAATGTTCAAGTAACTTTGGAACAAATTATAATACATTTTAGGCAACTCTTATCATACAAATTCAGTAGATTTACAGGAAATTGTCAATGAGCATCCAGTAAATTGGCAGCAAATTGACAGAAAATTGCACCAATTTCCGTAAACTGACTATGAATTTTAGAACATTTTTAAGTCTTCCTAACATATTTAGCAGTAATAATTATATTCAAAGTACTATAGCAAAATTACAATACAATTTTCAACACTGTTTAATTCGAATATCTTAATCTCCTTAATCATACACATTTGTTTTAGAAACGTATGTTGAGGGATTTAACGTCATTAGTATTTTTAAATTGGATTTCAATTATACGATTTAGTACGTTTTAAATAAAATTCCATGAAAAAAAACTACTTTTTTGACACCTTGATTCGAAATTGACATTTTCTGTCTCATAAAATATCTTATTAAAACCTAAAATAACATATCACATTGTTATAATTAATATCGACAATAAAAAATATTATGAAGAATTACCAGATAAAATAAAAAGTACGAACGAAATTTTAATCCAGACAATATTAATCAAATAAATTGACATTCTTTCTGAAAGCGCTTGGGCACATAGCAGGGCTGATGTTAATTTAATTTTAAATTCCTTAGCAAATAGTGTTATGCACTTGAATACTACTGCGCCGCTTATAAAAATTAAACCTAAGCAGGTAAAAGAATCCTTGGTTTAGCAATGAATGTAAAAGTATTCAACGCGACAGGGATAAGGCATATAAATTATTCCGAACATCAAAAAATATAAATGACTGGAAGAAGTATAAAGCACTGCGTAATTAACTTGGGGTGGCCATAAAAAATGCGAAAAAAACTTTCAAAAACTATTCACCATAGTAAAAATAATCCTAAGAAAATTTGAATTACTCTCAAAAAATTGTTAAGTGATAAGAAAGTAATAGTAGATAAAAAACCAATAAAAATAAAAATAGTAATAGAATAACTTCAGAATTATATACATTTCGGAATCTTAAAATTTGTGAACTTACACATATTGTTTTTAATATGAAAAAATCTTTGGATAATATTAATGTATTTATTATACGAAAATTATTTGACGTAATCGGATATCCTCTCTTACGTTATTAAATACATTTTTGGAAAATGGAACATTCCCTAATAAGTTAAAATTAAACACTGTAATCCCCACTCCAAAAATAAAATGAGGTGATGCCTCAGAATTTAAATCAGTTAATTTACTTCTTACCATTAAAAAAATATAGAAAAGGCAGTTCTTGATCGAATAAGAGAATATTTTGATAATCATAATTTGCTGTATGAGACCAGTCTGGCTTTCGGGCATATCATTCATGTGAAACAGCTATACAATTGGAAATCGTACGACACTCATTACTGGCCAATAGAAAAATTAGTTCACGAGCCGAAACCAAGGCAACACCAAAATTTCTTGGAAATGTTTTGTAGGTACACCAACCTATAACTGTGAGGGATTTTCTTACCGAATCTGCATTCGAGCATTAATTCATATCCGGAAATTATTTTTCGTGCATTCCAACACTGTCAATTTTAAGTGTATGCCAAATTCGGGGTTAGCAGGTTAGGTTTTTGACACAAACTGACACAAAACCTAACCTGCTAACCTCGGATTTGACCAAGACTTAAAATTGACAGCAGGGTAATCAACATTAACAGTACCAACCTAAGAAAAAATAAATATTTAATATTCAATATATTCTCTTTCCAAATATAATTCGTGTAATGATTAATGATCGGCGATTTTTTACTCGTTAAAACCGAAACAGCAAATTTAACTCGTGCTACGCGCTCGTTAAATTTAGGTTCCGGTTTTAACTCGGAAAAAAATTATCGATCATAATCATTCCACTTGTTATATCACAACTGAAATAAAATAATTGGGAATAGGATGTAAACGACAGTAAATTAATTTTATTTTATCCTATTATGTTATCATGACAATAACCCCTTAGCAACGAGTTGCGTTAAGATGCATTTAACAGCACTAGTGTTGTTAAGAAAAATAACATAATGATGCTTTATTAGCATTTAATCACATGTTGGCAGTACTGAAGTGTATTGTCAGTCTATGTCAAATTCGCTGTTAGTAGGTTAGGTTTTGTTTGTTATTTGACACAAACTGACGCAAAACAACCTGAAAATTTCAAATTTAACATAACCTGACAGTGCTACCAACAATACAATATTGAGTTTTTATCTTACTAGTGATACCACCACTCGCTGTTGTAAGTGTCATTAATAACCATTTTTCCTATTTTTTAAAAAGATTTATATTTTAGGATAAAATAAACCGTGTTACGATATACGTAACGTTATCTGCTTTCTAC
Source organism: Agriotes lineatus (assembly GCA_940337035.1). Taxonomy (NCBI): domain Eukaryota; kingdom Metazoa; phylum Arthropoda; class Insecta; order Coleoptera; family Elateridae; genus Agriotes; species Agriotes lineatus. The sequence goes on along the minus strand of CALNHX010007117.1, from coordinate 63,554 downwards.
ATTACTCGAGAATTTTAAAGAACTCGCTCCTAACGTCGCTCGTTCATTCAAACTATTCTCTCGTAATGTAAAAAGCTTGATAACGTTACTTGCATCGTAAATTACTATTACTGTATAAATATTAAACGTGCATTTGAAACAATGGACAAGGCAAAATTAATAGACAAATTAATTATTACGGATTAAAAAGTACAGTACTTGCTTGGTTTACTAATTATCTAACAAGATAGAAAGCAACGATAAATTGTCTGATGAGTTACCAAAAAACCACAGTGTTCCCCAAGGAAGTATACTGGGGCTTTTCCTATTTCTTATATATATATTAATGATATTTAGCTGCCTTGATCAATCTATTGTTGTTAATTTATTTGCATACGACGCCTTATTGTCAATATCACAAGACAGCTTTATAGGGATGGCTGATAAAATGAACCAAAACCAGATAAATTAGTTAATTTGTTAAATATTAACAAATTGAAATTAAAGGCATCAAAAACGAAACATGTATACGGTCATGGGTAATAGAAAATCATTGGAAAATAAAATTACAGATTTCGGCGTTGTCATTGATAATAAATTAAAGTTTTCGGAAAAGACCATGTACATTTCTAGAAATGTTTCAAAGATGATTGGTTTTCTAATAAGAATTCGAAAATATTTTTCGGCAAAAATTACAATCTACAAATCAATTGTTTTGCTCCATTTTTAATTATTGTAGTACTCTAATTTTTTTAATCCCAAAGTCAATTATTCAACATTTTCAAATACATATTACAGATTAGGACTATGCGAGCGAAATTGGGATCAGTAAGTACACACCCATCGAAGTACTGTTAAAAACCTTGTCGTTCCGATCAATTAACTACATGCTAAACATAAATACCACGACCTTCATTTACAAGATTATTAATATAAAATTGCCTAGTTACTTGCTAAATTTCCTTACAAAAAATAACGATCTTCGTACTTACAATACAAGAAATAATAATAGTTTATGTTCCAATAACGATTTTCAATCAATATTTAATAAATGTTCAATACTTTGCCAAAAGAAGTAAAAGAAGCAACTCGTATTTCAAAATTAGATATAAATAATGGAGATCAAAGCAACAACTAAATGTACCTGAATAAACATGTACTGTTCCTGTGATATTTATATTTAGTTCTTAACATATTTATTTTATACTTGAATGTTTTACCTTTTATTCTATATGTAAATTAATTATTGGACATGTGATATTTGTGTTGTATATTGGCATATAATCACTTTTAATGTAATATTTATGGAACTCTGTATTTTATTTTGTATTACTGTACTGAGAAAGCGAACTATGCTTTCTTTTTCAATACATAAAATTGTTGTTTAGGAGATAGTGTAAGTCAATGAATTTTGAAAGTGATACCTTATATTAATCCATGATTTTTATTATCGAATGAATAAATAAAAATCAATAAGTCGTAACATATATAAAAAATTATATATTACAAGACGTTTCGCAACTTATGGTTGCTTCATCAGTTGTTTTAAAAGTTTTTATATAAAATTGCAATTACATTCCTGAAAAGAATGAAATAGATAGCAGACACTTAATTTCAGTAAACCTGCATTATTACATATACGTTACATCGTAATTGATTTTGAATTTGTGCAAATTATTACATTTTTTATTTTTACATATTAAAAACATTAAAAATTAACTTGTTATGTTATAAGCAGGCAAGAACATTTTTTAGAGACCGTGTATGCTTATAGGGTAGAAAATTGAATTTGAAAAATTCATTATTAAAATTTAAAAAATAGGGGTTGAAACATGGTGGAATGCAGAATGTAAATAAATTATTGATAAATGCAGGCAAGGTTGTTTCCGTACTTTGTTGTCACCATGCGCAGTCGGCAAGAAAATATGTAGCTTGCTATTAATATAAGCAGGGTGGTATTAATTTAAATTTTAATATTTGGTAAATGAAGAAATTATGAAAATTATTTATTGTTAGAAATGTGAAATCTGAGAAATATAATTACATGAGTTATTTATTTGAATAAGTTATGATAAATTCAATTGTCTATATCAGTTTTATATCTAATGGTTGCAGAGCTTTTTTTGTATTTCTATCATTTCCAGACAAAGGTGTTTTTTTAAATTGCTCTCTTCGTGTAAGACAGTAGGAGTATTTAAGTTAAATTTATATTGATGTCCTATTGCATGATCAGTTAGAGTACTTTTAGTGGTAGAGGGTGATATGTTATTAATTTTAATATAATATTTGTTATCTGATTCTGTTTTTTAATAACTGTTTAGTGTGACCTATTTAACTGGAGTTACAGTTGTTACAATTAATTTGATGCACTACTTGAGGTTGCATACTTATTTCTGTTTTATCTTTTAAATAAGAGAAAAACAATTTGCCTAAAGTGTTGCGATTTTTATTTGCAGTTCTGATATTGTATTTTTTAAGTTCGTTTTTAAAATATAAAATGTTACGACTTGATTTTTATATATTCATTCAATAATTAAAATTCTTTGCCTAAAATTATATCCTCAACCATAATTTTAATAATTACTATAAGCAAAAGGAGACTGAACTTATGAGACAAAATATGCAGCATCCAAAGTGATATTATGATCGACATTACTATCTTAAAAGATTTGTTCTTTTTCTATTACGAAGAAAACTGGAATTTTAATTTCACTTTTTTTGCGTGTAATTTCGGCCTATAATGGAGCAGTAAAACCGTTTAAATTATTTAGGCACTTTTCAAATTGAAAGACTAGACTAATATTCTAAAAATAGTTTTAAAATGATTGTTTTTAAAGGGCGTAAAGGCAGTTGTCATTAGACAGGGCTATTTTGCTCATTTTCAGTGATACTTGTTACACATAGCAACGTTAGCAGTGAATCAGTATTCCACAAAACAGAAAAAATCAATAAAATTTCCTTATTTACACAACATAATTGTATGATATCCTGATTCATTGAGTTAACAAAAAGTCGGCATCAAAAGAGGATTTTTCATTTTTTATTTAAAAAAAAAACGTTCTGCGACAATAATTTGTGCTCGTCTGTAAACCTAGCCCCTATCAAATATACAGAGTGATTTTTACTTAGTTAGAAAATAGCATTTTTCGAAACTGTTAAATCCACAAAGTGCTATTTTTTGGAAAATTAAGTAAGATTTCAATAAAATTTGTTTAGTGTCCGTTTATTGTGCGTTAGTTTTAGCTACGCGAATAACCTCAAGGTCAGAAAAAAAATTTCTTAACCTTTTCGCAAAAATTGTATTCTGTAATTATTTTAATATTTTTCAAAATTTCACATACCATACCGAGACCTAATTTTAAAATTAATTTTTTAGGTGAATACTAAAGATCTATAACTGGAAAAAATAATAGAAAATGTTAATTATTGCTTTAGATTTTTTATTATTTACCGAAAAGTAATATGTTCACATATAATCTCATACGAGCATTAATTCTTTACGGAAATTTTTTTGAGTGCGGTCCAACAACGTCGTATTAATTTGCACGAGCGGGACGCGAGGGCAAATTAGGACGTTGTTGGAATGCACGAAAATAATTTCCGGATATGAATTGATGCTCGAATGCAGATTCGGTACGAAAATCGTAACGCCACAAACCCCCACAGTTAGGTTGGTCTACCTACAAAAAATTTTATTGTCTTGGTTACGGCTCGTGAACTAATTTTTCTATTGGTCATTAATGAGTGTCGTACGATTTTCCAAGTAATTTTTAGGTTTTTGATGGAATGCCCTTTTTAAAAGAAATATTTTTCAATTAACATCTAATCATATGGCTTCTAAAAACTCCTAATTAATGTTACAAAAATCCTGTAAATGTTCTTTTCCAGTTTGTCTAAATGAGATTTTTCTAATTCATTTTACATGTTCTACAAATTTTGGATTTTCTTTCCAAAATTTTGTGCCAAAAAAACTTTTTTTTGTAAAATTTTTCTCTGTCTTAGCTAGTAAATGCATTTTTCGCAATCATATTCCAAAAATTTAATATTTGACAAATAATGGAAGTTAAGTGGCCCAATTTTAATGTTTATCAACCACCTCCGATCGCCAGGGTTTTCATTTTCCAAAAACAATCTAATATTTTGTTTCCCATTTGATGACCTTGTTATGTATCATATGGTATGGTATCGCCCTTTTTGTCGATCACTGTAGATTGGTTACATACAGTGGCGTAATAGGGAATACTACTATAATAAATATTAAGGTAACAAGAGCATTATCAGTATAATAAGAGCCCAAGATTGTTAGTGTACTAACCGAGGGCTTTGGCCCGAGGTGTGTACAACAATCGCGGGCTCTTAGCTCATAATGCTAGTGGTGCCTTCAAGGTTTTATGTCCTACTAATTTTCTTACCTAATTCATACTTATGTTCAATTCATATAATTACTATGATATAGTATTTAAGATTGATCTAGTTAGCTGATCTAAGTTAGATTTGTGACATTAGCTGAGCTGTCATTAATTTTCATTGTGACAGTGGTGCATAATACAGTTGTATCCATGGAAACAAATACTGTTAATTTTTCATAATAACCCTTGTGTTCTTATGAAGAAAATAATTGCCCTGGAGCGTTATTTTGTATCTAAGATACCTTAAAATAGAGTCATTAATTTCAATTAATGTACTGGTAGGACATAAATTAAAAAACTAATATGCTATGCCGACAAACCCTGAAATTATAAACAATTATCAACATTAATAAGAACAGTTTTGAAAAATCCAGTCTTGATCAAAGTTGCTCCCGTTATCCCTCCCTGCGCCAAGGTGAAAACTATTTTGCTACGTCGCTCTATGTATCCAACACACAGTGCATTAAAAAAGAAGTTCATAAGACAACGGGGGCGTTATTAGATATTTATTCATTTAAATGTATATAAGCTTTTTTCTGCTTTCATTTTATTTATATATTTCTTAAATCAATAATTTTCATTTTACACTTTTACATTGATATCTTAGTAGCTTTAATAAATCACAAATTCGTAGTAATCGTGTATTTACTAGACGGAAGTCGAACTTTTGTTGCTCTGCAATGCTATAGAAAAGTGTATACATATTTCAGTAGTTCAGAAAAAAAATTGCATTGTTGGTTATGGCCCGTCAGCCTTAATTACGATTTTAAGAGTTTCGCAGAATCTCCAAGCTATTTTAATCCCGTCTAATTACTTTTGTTATGCTTAAAGAGAGCATAAATGTTATTGCAGAACAACCTAAAAGGTTAAGGAATGTTTAATATCTCCCTGTTCCTAAGATTTCAAACTGGAAACTTCTATCTAGCTCCCTCTAAAATGTTCAACAGTAATTACATAAGCGGTGATAATTTTTTGATAATTTTAACTAGTATAATTCTAGTTAAATTTATTTTAAAAAAATATTTCAACGAATGTAATTCGGCGTGATTATTTTTTAAACAGTCCGAGTGTAGATAGGGTTTGATAGACCTTCCAGATGAGTGTCCTGTTATTTTTAACAACTGCTGCTCGTCTACTCCACTTTTAGCTAGTTGAGTTACAGCAGAAGAACGATTTGAATGGTTTGTGAAAAAATAGTCGCTGTATTCAGCTACTAGCAAATAGTGTAATTTTGACGCTATTGATCCATTTAAATTTTTTCTCATTATTATTGGCTGATGAGACTGTTTAAAAAATAATCACTTATAATACCATGAGTAGTCAAAGTTATGTCGACTATTTTTGCGGTGGTCTCACGAATGTCCATTGCGCTTTGGTACAATTCACGAGTCCTAATCCCAAGCGCAATGGACATGAGTAGTGATACCACCGCAAAAATAATCTACTTAACTTTGACTAAGAATGGTATTCGAGGGACTATTAATGAACCAAACTACCTTTTCAAATTAGTTTTCAGTAAATCTAGCAACAAAATACGCAATTTCCATAGTAACAGAACACTAATATTGACTTTTTCTAATAAAAATCGCATTTGTTAAAAATAGTCACTTGAATACCTTCTAGGAAGATATATCCACTGACATTTTTTTGATTGGTCAAGAAACGTCAGAATTCTGGATTTTCATTGGTCACGTTTTGACAGATGACAGGTGAATTGAATAGTCATATACAATACCGCGAGCGGTCGACGAATTGCCGAAAATTTTTGTCAAAGTGTATGAGTGTTTATTACTTAGCACGAGACCAATTTTGAAGCAATAAACACGAATCAACACTTTGACAAAAATTCATGCAATTCGTCGGCTGCAAGCGGCATTTGAAGGACTATTCAACGAACAAAATTGACATTTCTTAGTAATTAATCAATTTTATCACGTCCTCTTTGAAAATAAAAATCTGTTGACCTAAAATAAATTGTTTGTCAAATTTGACATTTCTAAATCATATTTGATTAATTTTACAGGAAGTTAAATAAATGTCACAGGAAGAGAAAAAAATTGTCATTAAAACTCCGCTAGCGGAATTGTTGCACAATTTTACGCTGATTGGTGGCAAATGACATAAATACTACATTATGATTGGTGAATAGGTAACTTGAAGGAGGTGAGTTGAATAGGCAAAGTAATACACGTTTACCTCCCATTTTTATTTAAATGTGGATTTAACAGAATAATACACAATAACCTATTTCTACTCTGCAGATATGTATGTGATTAATAGTAATCTTTTTGAAAACTGACAGTAAGTTACCGGCGTAATTGCAGCATTGCTTTAGCAAGTTTTCCACAAAAATTTAAACAAATTTTCAATAAATTGTAGAACCTATTTTCCAGCACACTTGACGTAAAATTTGGAGTATTATAGAGTTTACAGGAAATTTTTAACAAGTTAAGAGTAAAATCATGAGTGATTTTGCAGTAAATATTCAGAAAGTCTGTAGAAAATTGGTAAAAGAATTTTTCAGCTGGTTCGTAGCGATTCCTTAGCAAGGCATCATTTCGTTGCAAACTTGCCGGGTTGGGCTCTCTAGGATGAAATTCGACAGTATAATAATCGACAGGCTAATCAGATCGATTAGAAAGGAATAAAATACAGTCGAATCAACTGATTGATTTACAATTCGCAATTTACAGCCGGAGTCGATTCACGATTCTGTTCGAATCAGAATTCAATTCGAGTAACCGACAAAATTGATTATTCCATTGAGTTAGATTTCGATTTAAATAGAATGGAATATTCGAGGCCCACAATATTACCACCCAAATTTAGTAGATTTGTAGTGAGTGGTCGGTTAGCAACCAGTAAATATCTGAAAAATTTCCGAGATTTTGTAGGATAGAATAGAGTATTCAGAACACTAGGATATTAGAATAAAATTAGTTTTTAATTCCAATATCTTCGTCTATGTATTTAATTCTAATTTTACTTGCTCATACTAGTTTGTTTTAGAAATGTACGTTACGATTGACGTCATCAGCAGTTCATTTCAATTATAATTTAGAAAGGGCAGGCTGCAGGCCTATTTAAAATGGTATTTGTGGTTAAATTATGAGTTTATTGTTTTAAACTCGTTACATTAAAAATAAATTCAGTTCTTAAGAGATCACTTTAAAAGTAGGTTTGTAAAGAAAGTTTGGAACGATCCAACCATAATACAAATAAAAATCATAAAAATAATATAAGAAAATCGTGAAATGAGACTAGATTTTATGAGTGCAGTAAATGCAAGCTTCCATTTCCCAATAATTACTAATTATAGCTGTGATACCATATGTTACCCAATTCCATTATTTTGGAAATTAAAAATGATGACTGATGACTCACTAAAGTGCGAATTATGTTTGGGAATTCAAGTCATGCGTTTTCCAACTATTAGGAAAATATTGTCAGTTTACTATTCAGGTTAATTCAACTTTTATAGAAATCTGATAATGACTTGAATATACGCGCTGCAATTTGAACTGCTACACGCTTTTTGAGTATTTTTCTTAATTTCCACACTGTATGTCAATAAACAGGATTAATATTAAGAGAATTCCATAAAACTTAATTAATTGTTTTTGATGACTAAGATAGCCAACCTTCCGATTCTTTGAGTTCAAAATAAGGTAAGCTATTAGAAAAATTTGATCTACGACTAATTATGCAATAATCTTTTAAAAATGTGAATCGTTTCACCATTAGCAAAACTTTACTTCTAGGTCTTGGCAATAATAACCATAATAAGTAATTCTTTTTTAATTTATTGAATTACCAGATCAACAATATACATTGTTATACTTGGTTTTGATATTACTACTGTAACGTGAAATGTCAATATTAGTTAGTTACCGTAAATTTAATATAGCTTACGGAAACTTATGCGCCAGCGTGGCTCTGATGGTTAGAGCATCGGACTGCGGCGCGGAAGTCTGGAGTTCAAATCCCAGATCGATGCCTGGCGGGCGGCCTACCCAGTCGCTTTAAATAATTGGGAACCTGCGTTCGAAAGAACAAGGGGTAATAATGCGGTTGTCTAATGCGTGGTGCTCACCACATCACCACGTGTCATGAATTTGACACGCGACAGCCGGGTGTGAGAGCGAGGATACAGAAGCTCTAACCTTCCGCCTTGCAGGCCAAGCTCCTTCATGGGGTGTCAGTGCCTCACCATTATTATTACGGAAACTTGCTGAACATTTGTTGCAAACTCACCGAAAAAATGTATTCGAAGTTTTTCAGAAACGTTACCGGCGAAAGCTAAACTGGTCACATAGATCTTCTAAGGAAATTTTTGTTGCACGCAATAAACCTGATCTCGACAAACGTGATCTGCATTGATGGCCGACTGTACAATCTCAAAATAAACAAAATACCAAAGACAACACCTTGAGTACCAAAATGTTAAGTACAGTACAAAAAAAATGCCTGTCTTCAATCTAGTGCACCAAAGACAGAAACATGTGTACTAAAACTTCGATTTTCTTTAAATATTAATATTTCTCAACATAGTTTTGTATTAAATAAAAATAATAAAACTTTAGACCTTGTATAGTCAAATATGAATGTCAACATTTGAAAATCGATTTTTTTCTCTGGTCTGAGTAACATAAAACAGTATCCGGCTTGCTTTTGGTGGTTGTTAAAAACTAAAAAAGGGTACAATATGCTCTTCTATCAATGACATTTGAAGGAAACACTAAATACAAATGAGGAAATTACAGAAGCATTTGCAAAACATTTCAAATCAGTTTATAGTTTTAAAGGAAAATTAATGTAAATTAAAACACAGTCTTCCTCATAACAATTAACATATATTTTTTACACACGCTACATGTTTCGGTTTAGCTGTTAAACCATCTTCAGGCTAATGCCGGTATTTAAAGAGTGTGACAATACATTAAACTACCCACTTATAATTTTCTATAAAATAATAATTGCTACTTCTACAGATCCTGCTGCATGGAAGATTTGCCCAATTTATAAGAGCGATCAAAGATCAGATGTAACAAATTACAGACCAGACAGACCATTCTATATTACCAGCGGTTTTGAATCTATGTTTCACTCTCGAATATTTAATCATGTTAAATCGCTTATTTGCGATTTTTGCCTGAAGCCCTAGATGAACATTTACAGACATATGTAATATATACGAATTTCCCTAAAGCATTTGACAGAGTGTAGCATAATGTGTTTTTGTCGAAATTGAAAATGTATGGATTTTCAGAGAGTCTTATAAATCTAATCGAATCTTTATCTTGTTGACAAAATTCGATATGTAGTAATGTAGCATATAATAGTTGTGTGACATAGATATTTTGTTAATTCTGGAGTTCCCCAGGGTGCCAATTTAGGCCCTCTGCTCACTTTGTTGCTAATAAACTATTTACCCAATATTTTAAATAATCACTATTTGCGGATGGTTTAAAAATATTGAGAAACACAATTAGTCCAAGACTGCATTAAGTTGCAAAAAGATATTGACAAATTTATATTTTTGGTGTCAAAAAAAAAACTTTATTTTAATATTGTTAAGTGTTCTCATTTAACTATCTATAAAAACGTAGGAATTAACAATTTAATTATACTATGAATAGTATGAATCAGGACACACTTAAAAAAACAACTCGGGCCTTGGGCGTTACGTATGATTCAAAGTTGTCTTAATTTGGATGTAGAAAATTTAGTTAACACCGCATACAAAACTCAGAATACCCTCATAACTTTATACAATTACTTTGTAAAAAGTAAGCTAGAATATGCTTCACTTGTATGAAGTCACATGTATGCTCACGGTATAAATACAGTAGAAAGAGTGCAGAAAAGTCCTTAAATACTTGTATTTTAAAGAAACAAGAGTGCTACCCCTTATATTCGTATTACTTAAAATTTTTAAAGAAATATTCACACATTATAACATTAGAGAAACGGCGTTATTTGGCAGCACTTGTATTTTTACACAAGGTGTTTGACAACAAAACTGATATTAGTCCAATACACAAATTACGTTTGCTTGTACCCAGATAAGTTTCCCGCTGCAATCAAATATTTTATCTTCCACCCTCGCGATCAAATTCATTAATAAATTCACAAATTTATAGAATATGTAAATATGCAAATATTGTAAGTGGATATGTTTATTTTTTAAGCCCAAAATAAAGATATTTTAAACATGAGTAAATATGCTTTATATTTACCGAAGTTTTAGCTTAGTACTTTAGTTTTAACCTATAATTGAGTTTTAATCCAGCTTTTCAAGCTTTTATAAGTTATTCAACAACTTTTGCTATTGGCTTTACTCTAATAGCAAATTGTAAAGTTATTTTCTTCCATTGGGTTTTCCAATTGTTTTTTTTCTTAATTTTTGCTTCTGAACACTGACCTATACTAATATTAATTATTTAAAATGTAGCCTATCGTTGTTATTAGCTAATAATAAATAAAATTCAAGTCCAGTACAAAAATCAGATTCATACCTTCAATCCAGTGAAAATATAAATGAAGTCTATCTAACTTTTAGAGCAAGTACTAACCGTATTACGTACTACAGAACAAGCAGGAAGAGGAGAAAATCGCGACAATTTTCAATCTGTGCAAAATAAGAATTAAGTGCATTTTTACAGCGAGTACTAACGGGACTACGACTCAAACGTAGTATACATGTATTGCTGGTGTAGCTGTACAAGCTCGAAATAAATAAAACACCAATTCAACAACTTATGTATAAAACTGTTAGTCCAAAACAAACAAAAAACATGCATCCAGTGAAAATACAGGGTCAGGCAGGGAGGTATGGAATTTTTTAAAAGAGTATCACACACTTATTTTTCGATGAAATTTAAATTTGATTGTTTTAATACATAGCTTAGATGTTGCCATTGGAGGGCACAAAGCGGAAAATAAGAACAAAAGTAATCAGGTGCGAAAAATTATGTCAGTTAGGTGGTGTCGGTTTTTGTCCACGCACTCTTGTAGACGGCGCGAAAAGTTATCCATACTCCTTCGAAGCATTTCACTTGGAACCTTTCGAATTTCTCGTGTTCTTGTTTCTGAAAGGGCTTCAAGAGTACGTGGTTTGTTGATGTACACTCGTAATTGCAGGTAGTCACAAGATGACAGGTCTGGCGACCTGACAAAAACGGACACCACCACCTAACTGACATAATTTTTCGTACCTGATTACTTTGTTCTTATTTTCCGCTTGCTGTCCTACAATGGCAAGATCTGAGCTATGTATTAAAAAAATAAAATTTGAATTTCATCGAAAACTAAGTGTGTGATACTCTTTAAAAAATTCCATACCTCCCTGCCTGACCATGTATAAATGAAGTCTATCTAACTTTTACAGCAAGTACTAACCGTACTACGAAACAAAAAACGTAGCACCACCAGTACTAGCTAGAAAAGAGTAGAAAATCAAGCGGATTTTGTAATCGGCGAAAACTAAAAATTAGGTGGACTTCTACAGCTTGTACTACCTGTACTCCAACTCGACGAACGTATGTACGCATTGCTGGCCAATCTGTACAAGCTCAAAATAAACAAAACACTAAAGACAAGCTTGAGACTCATACGTTTAATCTATTGAAAATTCAAATGAAGTCGATCTAACTTTTACAACGAGTACTAATCGTACTACGAAACAAAAACGTAGTACCACCAGTAAAAGCTAGAAGAGTAGAAAATAAAGATTTTTCAATCTATGAAAAATAGAAGTGACGCATGCTTTACAGCATATACGAGACCATATATTAACAGCATTACGGCTTGCTGGCCTAGCAGTACAAGCTCAAAAATTGAAAAAACACGAAAGACTACAGTTTCGGTAGTGTAATGTTTAGTACAGTACAAAAAAAGATTCAATCTAGTGAAAATAAAAGTGAAGTATTCTCTAACTTTTACAGGGAGTACTAACTGTACTGCGAGATTAGAAATAACGCAGTACAAACAGTACAAGCTGAAAAAGGGTAGAAAAATCAAGCGTGGTTTGCAATATGCAAAAAAATAGTGAAGCGTACCTTACAGCCAGTGCGATTTAACAGACGAAGGACGTAGGCATTGCTGTCCTAGCTGAATAAGATGAAAATAAACAAGAAGTAGTGTACCAAATTGGTACTAACAAGATAGAAAACAAAGTTCATATCTGCAATCTACTAAGTCAATCTCACTTAAATAGGCTGTACTAATCATACAACGGAACGATAAGTGATACGACCAGCAAAAGCTAGAACAATTTGAAAATTTAGCAGTTTACAAAAAGACAAAAGTACATAGAACAGTTAGTGTTAACCATAATACGATATAATAAACATAGTACCCCCAGCACAAGCCCCAAAATAGAGGAAAATTAAGCGGATTGTGCTATCTGCCAAAACTAGTAGTAATGTGTACTTTACAGCCTGTAACAAATTTACTGTCATTTGAGAGAATAGAATATTGCTGCCAGACGAATTTCTTATTTTGATAGTACATGTTGGGAAATATTTACAATCCAAAGTATTGCAAGACCTTACCTGTATTTAATTATGTTTTCAATTACACAATTACTGAAACTGGACACGTACTGAAGATTACAAACATTTCAATTTTCTATTCTACTCAAATATGGAAACCTTGAATTTGCAGAGTGTTTTCTCATGTTACATTAATATCCATTTGGAAACCATAACCTAAAATGTAAACATTGCTTAGACATAACAAGTAATTTTACACAGCTAAATTGAGAATCTTCCATGGCCAACCTTTATGCGAAAAGATAATGTAGAGAATATAATCCATCCACAATATTCCCTGCTCACAGTAGGCTGTTTGTTTTTATTAGACTGCATGCATAAATTGTGATAGAAGTCAAACGGTGACATCAAAATAGTATATTATGGGACAAGCGGTTGAAATAAAATTTCACGTTGAGTTGTTTTTTCAACCAGCGAAGCGAGTTGAAAAAAGTAACTCAAGACGTTGAAATTTATCAGGCACGAGTTGCATATTCTATATTTTTTCTACGAATTTTCACAAATTTTAACAAATTAATACTTTAGAAATAAATTAAACATAAAGCGACATTTCTCTTTTCAACAATTGAATGTCGGACAGTTCGAAATCCCAGTAGTCCGAACATTTCAATCTCAATCTCTAGTGGTTGAAATGCGACTTCAACCACCGCAATCAATGTTAAAATGACTGATTTCAATGTCATGAGTAGCAAAAGTATGTTTTTATAAAACTGCTGTATTGACATTGTTGCCATGACAAAATTGCGAACATTTTTACGGAAAAAAACAAAAATTGATATAGCAACAGTGCAAGCCTTAAAAAAACAAAATCACAACATATAATCCAATTTTGCATGCATATACCAACAAAACTTTCACCATAACATAGCGTGCTGGGAAACATTGTGAAACCAAATTGTTAGTCCAAGCTAAAAAAGAGATTCATAGCAATCTAGTAAAAATTAAAATGAAGAATTATCCAACTTTTTCAGCAAGTATTAATCGTACTACGAGACAAAAAACGTAGTATCACCAGTACAAGCTAAAAGAGTAGAAAAACAAGCGGATTTTGCGATCTGCGTAAATGTCTACTTTTACAGCGTGTACTAACGAACAGTACTACGGCTTAGCAAACGTCGTACGTATGCATTTGGTGGTCCACCTGAACAAGATCAAAATAAACAAAACACAAAAAACCAAAATGTTAGTCACTGACAAAAAAAGATACATGCCTTCAATTTAGTGTGCAGTATAGATATGATCCTTCATGATGTAATATCTGAAGCTTCGATGGAGTTACCTCCGTACTACAATATTAAAATGTAGAAACGAAGGAAAATCCCTAGAAGCTTTAGATCAGCATGTTTAAACTCGTTTTAGTTCTGGCAGTAGCTGCGGTAAAAAGCGGAAGTGACATTTACATCAGTTATGATTAGAGCTAAAGGAAAACTGTTTGTACATAATGGCAACTTTTCGATGACAACACGATGGTAAAAACAGAATTAAGAGTTGTTTCAGACCTAGCCGAAAAATGAAAAATTTCACTTTCCTGTTGAGAGGGATAACGTAGAAATCTGCATGCATTTATATTCAAGTTAATATAATCGAGTGACAATAAAATGTCACTTATAATTTTTGAGTTAGCTAAAATCTAAAATTTCTAATGAAAGTTGTATTTTGCTCCATTCAAATAGTATGTTTTCATATTTTCAAATATATATACTTTACGATAATAGTATAGAAATTATTCTAATTTAATGCATATTCAAATTCTATTTCACCATTGTGTTGCCCTCGAAAGGTTGGCCCCATAATAAAAATGCGATTTCCATTTGCACCCATCGAAAATGGGACGCCCTGTACTTTCATTGAAAGGTTAGCAAAGCAATAATAATTTCGTCTCTGGTTTGTGTAAATAATAAAACTCGAGAAACCCCGTCGCCAACGTGGAGATAAAACATATTATGCATCGCTGTCCTAGCTTTATGAACATCAAAACCGCACAAAGCTAAAGACACCAACGAAAAGTATGCCAAAACTGCCATCCTCGTCGTCCATGGAGATCCATCGCAAAAACACAAACAAGGGGGTGTAAACTTTGTAGTAAAAGCACTACTTGCACTATTAGTATGAGCCCAGGAGTATAGTAAATCGGAGGTTTCCCGACGCAGGAACTTCAATCTTCAAGCGAGTTACCTCCGTACTACAGCCAAATATGTAGAGACGAAGGAAAACCGCTCGAAGACAGAAGCCGATATCTTAACAGCAACTACATACATCAACAGCAAGTTCAATTCGTACTATGGGTTAAAGACACAGAAACGAACACAACATGCAGCTATTGTCAATGTTCGGAAAATATTTCAAATTACAGACCTTGCTCATGATAACCACCAATAACAAAAAGCTCCTACCTGTATGAGATCTTCGCCGCACTGAGGCACTGACACTAAACAACTGTGGTTTATGACTAACAGCCCCACGGGTATTTATACCCATCCCTTGGTGGGGATACCTAGATCAGTTACTGATAACTTCTTCTGGGAAGGTATTGGGTACTGGCATTTTCATAAAAGTTATTGGAAGTGTAGTGTCCAACAGTAACTCGATTATGCAATTTGAAAATATAAAAAACCACTGAAATAAATACTATATTCTCACGCTGATTTGGATATTTTTATTTACAATTCACTTATTTCCTTTGTTCTATTTGCACTTCAGTTCATCACAATAGTTTTTTTGATAGCTATTGGTCTGACTTAAAACTTCTATTTTGTGTATGTTTGTGATATCTTTTAGTTGTCAAATTAATTATTCAATTCAAAGTTTTCTTTTGCTGGACGCTTTCTTACCAACTGCGATAAATCAATCGAATATCATGCGAGTTTTTGGCGTGCCATATGTAGAATACATAAGAATCTCGTAAAGAGACATAACTTAGGCGAAATATGACCGAATGTCAAATTCTAAAAGCTTTGGTTTCCTTGCCATGGTTCAAAACCCGACTTTTCATGTTTCCTTTGTAACACATTTCCACCAAAAATAGAGCAGCAAATTCGTTTGAATATTATTTAGGTAGTTAGGGGATTTCGAATATAAACTAAAATTCTTAAAATATTAACATTTTTGCCTTTTCAATGGGTGTAAAGGCGACAGTCATTAAACAGGGTTTTTTTATCCTTTTTTTATACATTTCTACAAATAACAGTTATCCGTAAATGAAGAATCATCCAGAACAGAAAAGAAATAAATGACACTATTTCGACAGCTTTGCATAATTATAAACAGTTATTAGGAATGTGTGTGAGAATTTTCAATACGGACAAATTTCAAATGTCCAGTATTGATAAAAAGCTGTTCCGGCTTCCCCTCTCTACAACCTAAACTTACAACGTCAACAATATTTTTCAATGCCGCTTTAGGTACTCAACAAACCAGAAGCATTAAAAAGAATATTTAATTACAATTTTAAGCATGGGAGAGGATCTCTATGCAGTTTAAATCCCGTCTAATGAAACTTCTAAAGCCAATTCTTCCAAATGATTTGGGTTCCTGGGAACTTTATGGATGGATATCTTTAATGATCTTATAATACTAGCAGTAATCTTATTGTAGAACCTGCAAGGCTAAGGAATGTTTAATATTTCCAAGACTTCAAGTTTGGAACTTATGTTTATTCCCCTCTAAAATTTTCAAAGTATGCTTTTGACCTCCGTTTTTTATATATTTATAAGCACGTCAACTGCCTTATTGGGTTTATCCTCCTCTAAAATGGTCAAATTACACTTTTGGCCTTCAATTTTTTAAATGTAGATGTAGCAGACTAATACACAAGAATCTGCTGCTATTCTGCAGATTAGTATTTGAGTTAACAGCTGAATCGTTTTAGAAACTGGTAGCAATTATTAAGCGTGTTTGCGGTATTGATTTAGCAAGTTTTGCAATACCTATTTGGAAAATTTTCACTCAGTTTGAAGAAATTTTCAAGTAAACTGTTATCAATACTGCACAAGATTGTCATCGAGTTTGCAGCAATTATTCAAACAGTTTGTAGTAAATTTGTGATAAGGTAAAATGTTTAGGTATAGCGATTTGTAGGCAGGCTTCCGTTAAATGTATTATTAAATTTGTAGGTTTAGATAAAATTTCGACTCAGAACGGACTAATCAAATCGAATCGAATGGAAAACAATACAATCGGATCAACTGATTTTCGTTTCGAGTTAACTTAAGACTGGAATTGAACATATTCAACGGATTAATCGAAAAAATCTAATATTTTATTGAATCGGTTTTTCATTAATCTAGAATCTAATATGCAATGCTCACAATGTTCAGTAAATTTGAGATAATGTTTGGGAAATGTTATAAAAGCGATTTTACAGTAAATTTCAGTAAACTTTTCAGTAACTTTGGAACAAATTATAATACATTTTAGGCAACTTTACCACACAAATTTAGTAGATTTGCAAGGAATTGTCAATGAGCATCTAGTAAATCTCCAGCAAATTATCAGAAAATTGTACCCAGCAATTTCCATAAAATGTCTTCCTCATACTTTTAGCAGCAAGATGTTCACAAAATTTGCAGTAAATAATTAACAAACTTTGGGTGATTTTATCGGAAATATTCAAAATACTATAGCAAAATTACAATACAATTAAATTTTTTATTATTTACCAACAACTAATATGAAATTTAGAAGAAATATTTTACAATTATATCTATTAACTTTAAAAAAACTCTAGTCTACCCCACTTAATGCATTACTGTTTAAAAAATCCTGTAAATGTTCGTTAAAGTTGTCTAAATGAGATGTCTTTATTCAGTTTACATGTTCTAAACATTTTGGATTCTTTTTCCAAAATTTGGAGTCAAAATTTTGTATTTCGATAGAAAATCACATTTTAAACATCTTTTTTAGTAAGTTTTTTCTTTATCTTTACTAGTAATAGTTATTTATGTATTCAGATCATAATCAATAGATTGTAGCACGAGAGAATGTTTAAAGCGCGATGAGAAGCGGATAGCTTTAAATTTCCCGAGAACTATAATCATGATTAGGTGTGTGGTACTTACGTTTTATTTCATTTTGCTTCTCAAAATGCACAAAATTCAAGGATTCAGTATTTTGGCTACAGACTACTGCATCATCATTGTGTTGGCTCCGAAATGGTGTGCTATGGTTGCTATGCAGTTTGTTGGTGTTGCTATACTACATCGTTGGCGATTGTTATACTGCTTAGTAACTTTATAGGCCCTAGGGCCATAAAGGCCATTTTGCGCCTCTTATCGAGGGCCAATAAACAAAATTATGGTTTCAAAATGAAATATCTAAATGCATTTTTCGTAATTATTTTTAAAAAATGTAAAATTTTACAGATAGCTGAAGTCACTTGACAACTTTTGTTTGGCCCAATTGTAATGTTTTTTAACCACCCCGATCGCCAGGATTTTGATTTAAAAAAAACTAAATAAAAATTGTTCCCATTTGATACTAACTTTTTGGCGATAACTGTAGATTGGTTATATACAGCGGCGTAACGGGGAATACTATAAATTACAAAAATAATGTACTATGCCGACAAACCCTGAAATTATAAGCAAATGTCAACATTCTGTGCGAGAATTTTTAATAAGAACAGATTTCAAAAATCCAGCCTTGATCAAAGCTGCTCGGGTTATCCCTCCTGCGTCAAGGTGAACACTGTTTTTGCTACGTCGCTTATGTATCCAACATACTAAGTGCATTAAAAAGAAGTTCATAAGACAAACAGGGGTGTTATTGGATATTCATTGATTTGCATGTATGTAAGCCTTTTAACTGCTTTCTTTCATTTTATTTATATATTTTATTATATCAATTATTTTCACTTTACACTTCAACACTGATATCTTAGTACGTTTAATAAATCACAAATTCGTAGTAATTGTATATTTACTATCGAACTCTGTAATTCTATAGAAAAGTGTATATTTCAGTAGTTCAGTAAAAAAAATTCCAATGTTGGGTATGGCTCGTCAGCCTTAATTACAATTTTAAGTGTTTGGCAGAATCTCCAAGCTATTTTAATCCCGTCTAATTGCTTTTGTTAAGCTGACCGCTTAAAGAAAGCAGTAATGTTATTGCAGAACAACCTAAAGGGTTAAGGGATGTTTAATATCACCAAGGGTTAAGGGATGTTTAATATCACCCTGTTCCCGAGACTTCAAACTAGAAACTTCTATTTAGCTCCCTCTAAAATATTGAAAGTAATACACGTTTACCTCTCATTTTTAAAATGTATATTTAACAGAATAATACGCAAGAATCTTCTTCTACTCTGCAGATATGTATTTGACTGATAGCAATATTTTTGGAAACTGGCAGCAAGTTATCAGCGTATTTGCAGCATTGCTTTAGCAAGTTTTCCACAAAAATTTAAACAAATTTGCAATAAATTGTAGAAACGTAGTTTCCAGCACACTTGACGTAAAATTTGGACAAAAGTGTCATTGGGTTTACGAGACATTTTTAACGAGAGTAAAATTATAAGAGATTTAGCAGCAAATATTCAGAAAGACTGCAGTAAATTAGTAAAATATGTAGCAATTTCTTAGGTAGTCTCCATTAAATTTCTTATCAAACTCGTAGGGTTTGACTTGCAATAAATTGTAGAAACCTATTTTCCAGCACACTTGACTTAAAAGTTGGATAAAAGTATTATCGAATTTAAAGGACATTTTTAGCAAGTTAAGAGTAAAATTATCGTGATTTTACACTAAATATTCAGTCTATAGTAAATTGCTAAAAAAAAGGTAAATTTTCAGCTGGTTTGTAGCAATTGCTTAGCAAGGCACCATTAAATTTTCTATTAAACTTGCCAGGTTGGACTTTCTACGATGAGATCCGACAGTATAATCGATATAGACTAATCGGGTAGAATCGAATGGAAAACAATACAGTTGAATCAACTAAGTGATTCACAATTCGATCCAATTTACAGCCGCAGTCGATTAACGATTCTATTCGAATCACAATTCAATTCCAGTAACCGACAAAATGGATTATGTATTTCATTGAATTGGATTTTCATTCAAACAGGCAAATCGTTAGAAACGCTTATAAAAGTAAGCAATTTTGCTGCAAAATAAAATATATTTTAGGCAACTTTACCACCCAAATTTAGCAGATTTGCAGTGAATTGTCGGTTAGCATCCAGTAAATATCTGGCAATTTTATAGGAAATATTCAGAGCACTAAGAAATTACAATAACATTTTAAACACTTATTTATATTAATTTTTAATTCGAATATCTTCGTCTATGTATTTAATTCTCCGTTCTACTTGCTCATACTCATTCATTTTAGAAATCTACGTTACGAATTTGACATCATCACCAGTCCAAATGTGTCCGCTCAATAAGTATTTGTAAATTGGGCTTGAATATAATCAAATTTCATCCCACATCTAGTTCGATCACTGCCATCATTATGCGATTATGTTCACCATAAATGATATTTTGTTGAAATTAAAACTTCTTGAACTGTACTTTTACCCTGTAGAATTTTTCAGGACGCACTTGTCTTCTTACCCGATAAGAATCTCTATCCGTCAGCCCGTATCAGCACAAAAGTATTACATGGTTAATACTTTCTGCAAGAAGTGATTTATAGTTCTAGGCAAAGCGGCTTAGAGGAGGGTTAAGGAAATGTCTTCATGGGAGAATGACTTAATTTGAGTTGATTCATTTTCAATTTTAAATAGAACAATTTTTCAATACTCCTAAGTTCACATTTTTTTGTATATAAATGTGACATTTCATTTCTAATTTAGAAAGTGCAGGCTGCAAGCCTAATTAAAATTTGATTTGTGGTTAAATTAAGAATGTATTGTTTTAAACTCGTTATATAAAAAATGAAATAATAAATTCAGTTCATAAGGGATCATTCTAAAAATAGATTTGTAAAGAAAATTTTGAACGATCCAACCATAATACAATAAAATCATAAAAAATAATACAAGAAAATCTTGAAATGAGACTCAACTTTGCAAATGCAGTAAATGCAAGCTTCCATTTCGCAATAATGACTAATTATAGCTGTGATGCCATATTTTACACAATTCAATTAATTATTTGAAAATTAAAAATGATTCCTCATTAATTAAACTTATACGGTGTGGAAATTAAGTTTCCAACGATATAGAATTTTGAATAGATTACATTAGAAAAAAAATTAAAAAATACCTTGAAGTTCAAATTGTAAGGATAGTTGGCTAAGCTCAAAACAAAAACCGATGATTGTACATTCATTTTATATGTTGGAATTATCGTCAAAGTTAAGGGGTATACATTATAACTAATACTTTTGTTTTAAACACAGATAACTAGAATTACTGTCTTAATTTCATTTAGACTATAATCATATGAACTTAAGGCCGTTTTTTTAATGTCACCTATTTATATTTTATACAGTTGAAAACAGATTAAAACTTGCTACTGAAATAAATGAAAAAATATATTAATTACGTCATAACATCTAAAACAAATGATATAGAAATCTGATAATGACTAATATACGCCCCGCAATTTGAATCGCTACATGCCTTTGAGACTTTTACCCAAAAACGAACATTAAGGGTATTATTACATATAAGGGTTACCTAATTTCCACACTGTATGTCATTAAACAGGATTAATATTAAGAAAATACCATTCACATTAATTCGATATTGATGACTCAGATAGCTAACCTTGCGGTTCTGAGAGTTCTAAATTATGTAAGCTATTAAAACAATTTGATCGATTATTTATGCAATGATCTTTTAAAAATGTGAATCGTTTAATCGTTAACAAAACTTTACTTCTCGTCTTCCCAATAATAACTACAATAAGTTTTCTACATTTTAAGTTATTGAATTACTAGTATCACTACTAGATCAACAATATACATTGTTATACTTGGTTTTGATATTACTACTGCAACGTGAAATGTTAATATTAGTCAGTTAACGTAATTTTAATATAACTTGAGGAAACTTGCTAAACATTTGTTGCAAAGTCCACGGAAAAATCTATTCGAAGTTTTCCAGAAACGTTACGCGCGAAAGCCAAACTGGTAATATAGCTCTCTAAGGAAACGTTTGTTGCACCTAATAAACTTTCACGACATCATATACAGTGTGTACATAAAGTACGGAATAAATTCATTATCTAGAAAAGGAAAAGCTTTTCGGAAGAATCCTCGGAAACGTCAACCTTTGTTTTAAGAATCGCATCTTTTGACGTTCTAGTCGCATTGGCAACCTCTATTTTTGACAGTGCCATTTGAAAGAGCATATTTTTCTGCACACAGCACATCAAAAGTTTAGTCATGTTACATGAGAAAATTTTCACTTATAATCTCATAAGAGCATTAATTCTTTCCGGTAATTTTTTAGAGTGCACAGTAACAACGTATTAATCGGCACGAGCGGTACGCGAGGGCTGATTACGTTGTTTTGTGCACGATAAGAAAATTACCGGACATGAATTAATGCTAGAATGCAGATTCGGTAAGAAAATCGTAGCGACACAGCCATAAAAAGTAAAATTTTTATTTTACTCGAAAATAAAATATCAAGTGATATCAAAAATGTATCCACAGTAAGTTGTTAATTTGTTGGTGACACTGTAAGTATATGTCAAATTTGAGGTTAGCAGGTTAGGTTTTGCGTCAGTCTGTGTCAAAACTGACTCGAAACTTAACCTGCTAACATTGAATTTGACATAGACTAACCTCGAATTTGACATAGACTTACAGTGTTACCAACATATTAACAATAGTGAATGTCAAAAAATTTCCACTTATTAATCACAGTTAGGTTAGTCTACCTACAAAAAATTTCCAAGAAATTTTGTTGTTGTCTTGGTTACGGTTCGTGAACTAATTTTTCTATTGGTCATTAATGAGTGTCGTACGATTTTCGATAAAATTAATGTTAATAATTATTTAAAATTAACTTATTTTATTCAGTTAATTGAACAAACTAATTAATTAAGTGTTGAAATTGTAGTCTTTCGTGAGCCTGGCAGTATCCAAGATGGTCAATAAATTCTCGTTGGATCTTACTGATAGTTTCTTGAGAAATATTGTTACATTCATTTCTAATCCTAGTTTTTAATTCCTCGATCTTGCCTGGTCTAGTTTTGTATACGACATTCTTTAGATGGCCCCACAGAAAAAAAATCTAATGGATTAAGAACTGGATATCATGGGGGCCAGTAAATAGAACCATGCCTACCTATCCATCTATTGGGAAAGACTTGGTCAAGATACCTTCTAACATCAGTTGCGTAATGCGGCGGTGCACCATCCTGCTGGTATCATAAGTTTTCATTTGGTATAGCAGGATTATTTGCATTAGGAAATAAGATTACCAGATTGGGTATATTGGCCAGTCACCGTAGACACAAAAATTGCGTTAGGTCGCAAAAAATTGCACAGTCCTAATTTTTTGGGATGTTGTTAGGATAGATACCAATAGTGTAAAACCAAGTTTGCAGCTTTGAAAGGCCTATGCTACCTGCGTGGTGCTCGAAAAACCTTTTTTCTGACTTTTTTCAGTTTTTGGCGTATTACTTTTAAAAGGTGCGTCCTACGGAAAAAGTACACTTTGAAAGTAGACAAAACTTTCTACTATTTGAGGGTGACAGCAGCTTCGTAGGTCCGCTACGTCCCGGGATAAAGCGCTTCAAAAATTGGCTATTTTTCCCAAAAAGTTTGAAATTATAGTTTTAGCCGCCTTGCGAGCAGAATATCGGTTAAAATGGGATGCGGAAAGTTCGTTCCCCACATTTCGTTCCCGGGATATTTCGTCTCCCCACATCTCGTACCCGGAAACTTCGTACCCGAGCGAGTGCAGTTTGTCTCATAGATTACAGGGTGTTGAAAAACGAGTGTAGCGATCGGAATACAGTTAGATAAGGAAAGATATTTTCATTTATTTATTTATTGTGATAATTTCTCATTCTGAACAATTTTTCTTAGTAATATTTTGCCGTATTATGAACAATAAGGGTAGTTTACCTGAAAATAAAATAGTTTTTGCTTAACTGTCAAGGCCGACTTGTTTTTGAAAAACTGAAAATGTTCTTAAAATTCTCTACAAACCCAGCAGGAATTTTAATTCCTATAACATTTTTAGGTAAAACTAAAAATAAAATTTAATTCCCTCTTGTAAACTCAATCCGCGGACATACTGTTCTTACAAGTTTATTATAATAAATTAATTAATTAAGATATCTTTCATTTTTCTAACTGAATTCCGATAGCTGCACTCGTTTTTCAACACCCTGTAATCTAGGGGACAAATTGAGCTCGCTCGGGAACAAAGTTTCCGGGTACGAGATGTGGGGAGACGAAATATCCCGGGAACGAAATGTGGGGAACGAACTTTCCGCAAACCGGTTAAAATACTCATCCTACGAGGAAAGCCATGGGAAGATTTTTCTTTGTCCAATTTACATCTTCTAAAAAATATCTTCATTTAGACAACTGTAAAAGGACATTTATAGGGTTTTTGTAACAATAATTCATTAACAGGGCTAGATTAGAATTTCTTGAAGCCATTTAAATAGAGATCAATTAGAATTGAAAAATATTTCTTCTAAAAAGCGCGTTGCATAAAAAACGTAAAAATTATGCAAACATACTACTATTCGGTAAATAATAAAAAAATCTAAAGAACTAATTAACATTTTATATTATTTTTATTATTATAAATTTTTCAAGTCTTCACATAAAGAAATTTGAATTTTAATATTAAAAGTCTTGGTATGTGAAATTTTTTGAAAAATATTAAGTAAATTTTTTGCTTAAGTTGAAAAAAATAGAGGTTTTCTGGTCTTAAGATTGTTCAGTGAATATTACTTAATATCCGAATCAGCACTTTTCGGATTGTGGCAATTTCAAAAAACTCCATTTTCTAAATAAGTAAACATCACTTGGTATATATGATAAGGGCTAAATAGGCTTTTAGACAAGCACAAATATTGACGTAAAAGTTTTTTTCAAAAATCAAAAATATTTTTTCCCCATATTATGCCGACTTTTTGGCGGACACTGTATAACAATAAATCAAATTTATAAATGTAATGTCATTTTTATAAAATTCTATAGGTGACCGCGCAATATTAATAACCGAAGTTCCATTTCTTGAAAAATCCGATTTCCTTAATTTTTCGTTTTTTCCTGATAACAAGGGAACTATTGGTCCTACAGGGTTCCGCTTATACTTAAAGCTAAGTAACTGCTCTACATTTCCCATGACTTTCCTTGTAGGATGAGTATTTTAACCGATATTCTGCTCGGAAGACGGTTAAAACTACAATTTCAAACTTTTTGGGAAAAATAGCCAATATTTGAAGTGCTCTATCTCGGGACGTATTGGACCTACGAAGCTGCTGTCACACTCAAATTGTAGAAAATGTTTTCTACTTTTAAAGTGTACAGAACGACTTTTTCCGTAGAATGGTAATAAGCCAAAAACTGAAAAAAGTCCGAAAAAAAGGTTTTTCGAGCACCACGCAGTTAGCACAGGTCTTTCGAAGCTGCAAACTTGGTTCTACACTATTGATATCTATCCTAACATCCCAAAAAATCAGAACTGTGTAATTTTTTGCCAGTTTCTCGAAACTTCCTCTCAACTCAACTGCTTACTGCCGATTGAGTTATGGAGTTATGGGCCTATCCGGGTATATGTTATTAAACATTCCAACTACTTCTTGCGTTCGTACTCTGTCACTGTAACCAATCATTCATCATCAGAATTTGGATTCTCTGAGTAACAGAAAAGACGCATTTTATTCTTTAGTTTTTCGAAAAGAAGTGAGTCAATAAAATATAAACTTCAAAACTGTGACATACGTCAACATAACAGCTAACTCAACAAGGTATAAAAAAAAAGTAAAATGTCTTTTTTGCTGTAATAAAAAGAGTGGTTTTTTAGGACTTGGAAAATACGTTCTTACCAGTGGCCATTACAAAGCTAGGAAGGACTTCAGTTTCAACACTTAATTAATTAGTTTGTTTAATTAACTGAATAAAATACATTCATTAGTTTGAAATCATTATAACATTAATTTTCTCGAAAATTTCCTTATGTAACATGACAACAATTTTGACGTGCTGTATGCAGAAAAATATTGACGTGCTGTATGCAGAAAAATATGCTCTTTCAAATGGTACTGTCAAAAATAGAGGTTATCATTTGAAAAAACGTCGATGACGTCATATCCGGAACAGTAATGATGTCACCAATGCGACTAGAATGTCAAAAGATGCGCATCTTAAAAGAAAGGTTGAAGTGTCCCGAGGATTTTTCCGAAAAGCTTTTCCTTTTCTAGATAATGAATTTATTCCTTACTTTATGTACACACTGTAAGTGCCTGTTGCCGGTATGTTAGCAGAATTTAAACAACATTTTGTTAGAAATCAAGAAATAAATAAAGAATATATTTCAGTGAACCTTTTTCCATCTACTTTTGTGGTTTTAACAGTTGGCAAATCGATGTCTTGTCAAAAGTGACTGATAGTGTTATTGTGAAATATCTACGCCTCATCCAAAAATACAAACTAATACAATGATTTTTGTTTTGTGCTGATAAGACTCCAAAAATATTATCAGTTTTAAACAAAAATCGTTCAATTCCCTGAGACATACACCAGAATTATTCTTTTGTCATTTAAACTGTAATGGTGTAAACTGTGTAATTAATTTTAAGTTTGATTTATGTTTATTGTAATATGTTTTATACATCGAAAATAAAGCCATTATTATTATTATTATTAAATCCTAAATTTTTTTAAGACCGTGTGCAAAGAAGTTTGATTGTCCGCAAAATTTCTTCTTTCAGTTTTTCTCAGAAAATGTTTCTCTAAAAACAGGATTATTTACATATGTTAAAACATTAAACATCTTATATTATAAGCGCTGATGTCGGTCGCCGTCCAGACGTAAGCAGGCGCGCGCACACGCAGCATGAACGGCCTGCATACTAGCAAGTGGCGCGCGCGCACGAATGGCGAGACCGCATTTGTATTGTTAACCGTTTCTTTACGCTGGCAAGGCCAGACGTAGGCTGGCCACGAGTTCTAGTTTTATAATAAGAGCATCTAGGCTTACTTTTTTCGTACATTTTATAAATCGTATTTCGAGTAGCAGCCTCGGTGAAGTTATCAACGGAAGAACCAGGTTTAGGGTGTGGCCGTTTTTGGGTATAGCAGAGTTTAGGGGGCGACAGCTAGGCCTTATGTACTCTGTTTCTGCTGAAATGTCAAGAAAGATTCAAAACATTTATATAATACTTAATGAAAGACGACTACTGTTTACTGTAGTGTATAGTAGTAATTTTGAGATTAGGTATTTATTATAGGAGTTTTATAAGACACTATTTTGTCACATGCGTTTTTTAGAGCACGACGAGCGCAGCGAGGAGTGCGATAAAGCAACAAGTGCGACAAAATGTCTTATAAGACGAGTGTAATACAATATTTTTTCTATTTTGTCCCCATTTTAAATTTTTGATTAAAAAAACTTGTAAACATGATAGTATTGTACTTTCTCAAAGTTAGCCTATGCACTTTGAATTACGATCACAAATAAATATGTCCATAATCTCTGAAACTTCTTTGTGGCGTGAATTCATAATTCATATTCTCATTTGGGTATTTCGCCCCTCTGCAAATTAAAAATATTAAATAACGAAAATATTAATAACGAACGTTTCGAGGGACAATCTGCCCTCGTTATCAACGAATAACAATTAAAAAGAACAAGAACTTAGCTTTTTTCACTGGAAGGAAAAACGACCAACCTCCAATGAATTGTTTGACATTGACGTTTGTTAATATCTACGTCTCCGGCAAATTCCTCGAATGCAATTGCTCGAAATCAATTGCTCGAAATCAATTGCTCGAAAATGAAATTGCTCGAATGTAACTTTTCTCGAAATACAAGTTCCTCGAACCGCAATTTCTCGAAAATGTTTTGCTCGAATTTATGTGGTCTTAACATCTGGAAATTTATTTCGGCATTAAATAAGGAGCAGAGTTTGAACGATTTACGGATAGAACAATATGTCAGCGGTCAACAAAACACCGTAAGTCGAAGAATATATCGTGATAGTGCACAAAGACTTTTAAGATTAGTGAATAATTATGGACATGACAGAAATATATATGATTATGTCCGTGGAATAGCACATAACATATATTAAAAACATATAATATTAGGTTTGTATAATTTTTAACTTAACTACATACCTATACCTATTTTTTATTAATAAAGGTTATAATTTGTATATTATGTTTTTTTAATATTTGATATTCACTGATTCGAGTTAAGGCTATTTCACAACTTTATTTTTTTCGAGCAACAGGTAATCGAGAAATTGCTGTTCGAGAAACATGCAATTCGAGCCAAGTCACATCCGAGCAATTAACTTTCGAGCAATTCGTTTTCGAGCAATTGCATTCGAGAAATTTACCTAGAACCTGATATCTATACCTACTTGATCTCATCTTTAAGAATCGATAGCCAACTATTGTCTAAAAATATTGAGAAAGACGACACGCATTTTTCTTCGTTAAGTAAAATATATGCCGTTTCCTTAATTTTTCGCCTAGTTGACATCGATTCTTTAGACAAAATCTTTGTGTTGTGCCATTGTATTTTATGGTTTTCATCCCATGCATTTCTACCAGCTTAGACTTATTGAATTGATAGGTGTTCATCATATTTTTATGTTCTTTAACTCTAACTGCTAAAGGTTTGGATGTTTCACCGATATAATATTTCCCGCATTCTCAGGGAATACTATATATACAATTCCTTGAATGTTGTTCTTCGTTGAACGGTTTAGTTTTTGTAAGAACTGACCGCAAGGTATTCATCGTTTATACCGTCCTAACACTGAATCTATTTCCAATTCGTCTAATTTTGTCAGATATGCCTGGATATATGGTATAGTTAGAGTATTATATTTTTGAGTGTCATTCCTTTGTATGTGTGTGGCATTGCTTCGTGTATTGAAAATGTTCCGAACAAGAGTCTCTGGATAGCCATTATCTTGTAAAACATTAATAATAAATTCTTTCTCTTTTTGAAAATTTTATCGTTAGAGCAAACAACTTTGGCTCTGTCGTAGAGACTTTTTACAACGCCTATCTTTATGTTTTTGTGATGGTTGGCATTAAAATGTAAGTACCTATTAGTATTGGTATTCTTACGGTATATTGATGTTTCAAAAGTATTTATTGTGCGTGTGGTTAGTGTATCAAGAAAGGGTAACTGATTGTTTTGCTCTGGTTCTAATGTGAATTTGATGGAGGTTTCTTTACTGTTAATATGTTCAAGAAATTTGTCCACCTCATCCATATCATGAGGCCAAATTGCAAAAACATCATCGACATATCTCCACCAAACTACTGGTTTGTTGGTGTACGTGTAGACATGTTGTTGTTCAAAGTCTTCCCTAAAAATGTTACTAACAATGGGAGATAAAGGTAAACCCATTGCCATCCCGAAATCTTGTTGGTGAAATTCATTGTTTAGTTGAAAGTATGTCGTTTTAATGCATAGTGTTAAAAGTTCCATAATGATACCAACGTTTAATGTTGTTCGTGTATGTAATATGTTATCGATTTGTAGCCTATGTTTAATGATGTTGAGTGTTTTGTCTACTGGAACATTAGTGAAGAGACTAACTACATCGAAACTAACCATTAAGTGCTGTGTGTTTATGTTTGCTTCTTTAAGTTTTTCAAGAAAATGTGGCGTGTTCTTTATATACGTGTCTGTATTTCCTGATATAGGAGTCAGTATTTTAAGTAAATATTTAGCTAAACTGTGACAAGGAGAACCTATAGAACTAACTATTGGCCTAAGTGGTACATTTGGTTTGTGTATCTTTGGTAATCCATAAAAATGTGGTGGTTTACTGTAGTGTGGTGTTAGTGTACGTCTTACAAAATCTGTAAATTGTTCTCTGTGTTTGTAAAGTGTTATGTATATTTTTGTTTCTATTGTATGTGTTGGATCTTTATTTAGTTTAGTGTATTGTCCCTCACTAATTAGTGTTCAAAGTTTTTTGTTGTATGTGGTTGTGTCAAGTACTACTGTGGCGTTGTCTTTGTCTGCAGGTAGAATTTTAATTGTGTTATCGGTTTTTAGTGTGTGTAGTGAATGTTTTTCTTGTTTGGATATATTTTGTCTGATTGTGTAAGGTCGTTCTAGTATGATTTTGTTTCTAATCCTGTATTCCTGTCTAATGTCTTCTGGAAGTTTTTGACAAGTCTCTTCTATAGCTGTAACTAAATCAAGTTTATTAACTCGTTTTGGCGCCACTGCGTAGTTGAGTCCTTTGCCAAGAACTAATTTGTCAGTGGCGTTTAGTTCTTTAGAAGACAGATTAACTACAGTTTTATTTAAAAAAGTGTCACTGTTCTTTAGTGTATTTAGTTCAATTGTGTGTTTTTCTTGTATGAGGTGTTGGTACTTTTTAAATGTGTACGTTTTTGCTCTGGGTGTGTTTTGATGTAGGTATTATTAATCGAGTTGTACATACGATTGAAATCGTCTTCCCGTACATCCCTTTGCATCACCTGTTCCAGTTTGTTTATGTCAGAAAATAATATAACTTTGCTATGTCTGTGAAATTGTATTCTATCTCTGACTAGAGCTTCACTCGCTCTTGTGATGATATTACTAGAACGGGCACTTACATAAGGTGCTAGACGTCCATTTAGCGCTGGAGTTACCAAATAAATCAACCTACATTTCAGTAGCCGTTTGGCCGTAACGCATCTTCGTAACTAAATAAAAAATGTATGTTAAAATAAAAAAATGGAAAACTAGAGTAGGTATCAACAAACATAAAATATATAATCTAGGTGCGATTGCGCATATTATTGTTTCTATCTCGTTGACGTTTTCTACATTTTCACCTGTCCTTAAGTTTTCAGCAGTAGTAAACAGGATTCGATTTTATACATTTAATTCCAGAGAAAAGTTATACTAATTAGGTTTACAGTGCCTGGCACCCCCTCGGAAAGTTTGAGCACCCCCTGAAAAATTTTCAATATTAAAACATATTGGAAGATGGCACACGCGATCGAAACAATAGGGAAAATGTTGTTATAGCAGTTTAATATGTATATTTCCTCTTGACTTGTTAAACGGTCACTACTGTCGTTTGAACTGACTCGGTAAATGAAGTCTTTACAGGCCAGGTGCCTGTAAAGTGTTACTGACGTCTGAATGACCGGTAAATGAGTCTTTACAGGCTAGGAGCCTATAAAATGGTGCCGTCGCAACTTTACAAGCATCTTGTTTTCTAATAATCACATCCTTCATTAATCACTAATATTAATTTTTAGGATGTTCCCCAAGAGGAAATAAAACGTTGTACGCGGCTCGCTTGCAATTAGCCTTTATTAGAGGCTAATTTACTAAGCTTGCCAGGTAAATAACTATTTTGGATGGTAAAGTCAAGGGGTCGATTTTAATAATAAATACCTACACTGAACTAGATACAAAAACCATTCCAGATTTGACACTAAAAGTTTTTTATGACTATGGTCCAGCTACATCGGTGGTTCCCAAACTTATTTGGCTTACCGCCCCCTTTACAGAAAAAAATTACTCAGCGCCCCCTGGAAATCTACATTCTTTAAGCGAACAAACAGAAAGATTGTAGCGGTAACTTCTTGAGACTGATAATTATCTATAAGAGTATTTCTAGGTAGGAAAAAATTATTTTGAAAGAATAAATTAATTAGCAATTAAAAAGTACAAGGGGGGATCTATACATTAAAAGTACAACATAAATATTTGAGAATTGTTTAATGAATGATACATTAGATACAGTTACTGTTAAATTGTGAATAGTTTATTAAACAGGTTCGAGCATATAAGTTGATTTAGTTGGGATAGTTGTTTGGTAACATCAGAGCTTAGATTTTAATTTGTATTAACTGACAATCGGAATAACTCAAGTGAAAGCCAAACTCAAATAATTATCTGAAAAAGTCGATTATGAAATGTTATAATACAATATATTATATAGAAATTTGGTATAAATTATTATTATTGCTAGAAAAAATGATATTTTTAAAATAACTAATTTGTTTCTGGATTTTTAACCTGTATTTTGAGTAAAAGCAAATTTGAATAATATAAACTCTTTATTGTAATGGTATTTACCTTCTGGATGGTGTATTAAAAGATGTGATATAATAAAATTAAAGAAACGGAGAATAAACGAATTTTAATAAAGACTGAATAAATAAAGTGGAAAATGGTATGAAGAAGAATAAAAACATTTAATATCTAATGGTAAATAGTCTTTATGGGATAAATAAATCTGTAACTTGCATTTTGTGTGTTTATTTGGTAAAAAATGTTACACTATGTTACACAACAGATGAAATATGTACGACAGGTTTTTCTAAATCTCTTTACCTTCTCTTCCTTCTTTAACCTTTCACCGCCCCCTTATTTTTATTCAAGGCCCCCCAAATTCACCCGAGGCTACTATCGCCCCCCAAGGGGCGGTATAGCCCACTTTGGGAATAACTGAGCCAGATGTATACTAAATTCTGAGCCAATGCTCTGATGGTGCTTCCGCTATGAGCTGTCGTAACGGAGGAATCCAAACATTATTAAAAGAACAATTAAACAGAATGATCCCTTACGTGCATTGCTGTAATCACAGATCACCTCATTATTATAAAAGCAATAAATGGTGTTTCAGAGATTAGGCATTTCTTTGATCAATGTGTCATGTCTTCCACCTGTACGAGGGTCATACTCTCTTTCGGCTTTTCAAACAACGATGGAATGATAATCTAAATGCAACCATTATTATTTTCAAAAACTACCGAAAAATTCTGGAGGCTCTACAAAATGCATATCTATCAATACTGAAATTTATCGAGATCATGAATTGTTGGCTGTTATTAAATCCAGAGACTTTCGCCTCTGCATCATTTTGATGAAAACGATTTTAAATACTTAAAATTCTGTGAATAAAGCCTTCCAGGCACGGGAATGCAGTTTGAGAGATTCATTTGAGATTGAAAACGCTGCAATAAAATCTCTTGAAGAAATTAGAACTGGCACCAAATTGACGAAATATTGGAATTATTAAAAACTGAATTTCATATTGAAGACGACGATGCAACTATTTCACATTGCAACCGATCGTAATCTGCTGATTTTAACTTGGGATCCAATCAACATTTCAGAACGACATTTAATCAAGTAATTGACATTATTTGAACGAAATGAGAACTATGCGAAATAGCAAAAAATCGAAACAACTAGTGATGCAACCTAAAAAAAAACCGTTCGTTTTTTTTAAAAAAACCTGTTTTTTTGTAAAAAAAACCAAGCGGTCTTGTTTTTTATCTAAATGCGTTTTTTTTCAGAATTAAAGTGTAGTGAATAACAACAAGTAATTTGTTTGGAAAAACAAAAAACAGATATTTTGAAATAAAAATAATACATTTCGTAGGTAAAGTGAATTATAGAATTTATAATAACAAAAAAAAAGCAAATATTTCTAAAGAAAAATAGAAACATAGCCAAGGTGGATATACAGGGTGTTAGGGAAGTCGACTGAAAAATTTCTAGGGGTGAATCCTTGGCCCAAAATATGATGATTTAACTCAACTTACCTATATACAAAGTTGCTTAGTTTAGCCGCTAGAAGGCTTTAAAGATTAGCTTTTTTAAATTTTTTCAAATAAGTCGAAAAATCGTTGATGGATTTTATTCATTTTTTGGCCATGTGTTTTTACCAGTAAACTTAAGCATTTTATGGCATAAACCCTAATTTTAAAAATTACAGGGCGTTTAAAAACTTTGTCACAATTAATTATCCATCTAATGTTTTTTTATGGATAGCTACTTTGATTTATAAGCTATTTCCTCTCTTAAAAAAATTTAGTTGGGTAAACGGTTTAGCCACAAAAAATATTTTCTAAATCCCTACAAGGCTGAATCAGTAATTTTAACTTAGCACTAGGCTTTTGTAGAGATTTAGAATTTTTTTTTGTGGCTAAACCGTTTACCTAACTAAAGTGTGAGAGTGAATAGCTTCTAAATTAAAGTAACTGTCCAGAAAAAAAATTGGTAGTGATTATATAAGGGAGTTAAAACATTTAAAAAAGCTAGTCGCTTTAAATAATTGGGGACCTGCGTTCGAAGGAATAATGGGTAATAATGCGGTTGTCTAATGCGTGATGCTCACCACATCACCACGTGTCATGTATTTGACACGCGACAGCCGGGTGTGAGAGCGAGAATATGGAAGCTCTGACCTTCTGCCTTGCAGGCCAAGCTCCTTCATGGGGTGTTAGTGCCTCACCATTATTATTATTATTAATTTTTAAAGTCCTCTAGCGGCTAAACTAAGCAACTTTGTATATAGGTAAGTTGAGTTAAATCATCATATTTTGGGCCAAGGATTCACCCCTAGAAATTTTTCCGTCGACTTCCCTAACGCCCTGTAGAAATTATAATAATGCAGAAATTACTCTCTAACAGACATGGCTGACTCCTCAACTGACTCGGAGTCAGTATCCATGCAGTTTACGTCGCCCATGTCACTTTCTGATGAATCGCTAACGTAACTTGATTCGTCGATCAGGTCGACAGTTTCAGAGCTTGGTCCAGCTTAAAGCAACTTCCAATAGGGATGGGTACCTACCAAAACATGCCGCCAATTACAAAAATTAATAAAAAAAAAAACCGTTTTTTCTGTTTTTTTTCTAGGTTTTTTATTCGATTTAAAAAAACGCGTTTTTTTACATCACTAAGCCTACCTGTTGTGTGGTTGGTTCTACACGTGTTATTGGGGGTTTGGACTGAGCAGCAAATACTGTTTTACTTCGATAATAGGGCAGCGTTCGCAGAGTTTATGCACTCTTGTTCGCTTTCGCACTACTAATTAAAACTAACTTAAGTGACCAACGTGTTTTACGCAGCCTAAATAAAAAGCGCACAAAGGGTAGTTAAAAAAGCGCCAAAGTGATCCAAATTACTTTTCAAAGGTAGGAAAATAATAGATATTTGTGAGTTAAGGGAGTAAGCAATAGATTATAGCACGAGGGAATGTCTAAAGCGCGACGCAAAGCTGGGTGCTTTACATTTCCCGAAAGCTATAATCGTGATTAGCCACGTGGTACATACAACCTTTTATTTCATACAGTTCACGACTTCATTATTTTGGCTACAAACTACTAAGTCATTGTTGAGCTGGCGCTGTGAATTTCTATGCAAATTGTTGGTGTTGCTATACTACATTGTTGGTGCTTGTTACACTGCTTAGCAACCTCATCGGCCCTAAGACCATAAAAGCCGTCTTACGCCCGCTATGGAGGGCCAATAAACAAGATTATGGTTCTAAAATGAAATAAACACTATTATTGTACATCCACAATTCGCAATTATATACTGCTTTCGGTCGAAGCGATACTAGTAACAACACCGCAACGGCGACTCGCTCGTCTAGGTTCGAGTTCTGTCAGATTTCCATTCTATTCTCGAAAAAACCATATTTTTGTGAAGATCGATATTCTTTACATTTCTTAAACAAACATTTCCCCACAAAAGTACGAAACAATTTCCTAATGGACTACCCGCCGCTTATTAGTAGCTTCAGCGTACTTATGCGAACGTTTTGTCCGTCCGTCCGTCCGTCCGTCC
This sequence comes from Agriotes lineatus, assembly GCA_940337035.1. NCBI lineage: Eukaryota > Metazoa > Arthropoda > Insecta > Coleoptera > Elateridae > Agriotes > Agriotes lineatus. The sequence goes on along the minus strand of CALNHX010007117.1, from coordinate 27,900 downwards.
GTCGGGATCGCCTGTAACTTTCGAACGGCTACAGATATCGAAATTTTGAAAGGGGGCAAAGTTGTTGCTAAGGTCCCGAGCACCTTCATGCGCTATTTGGTTTTGGCGAAAGGTGGCGATTTTCCACTTTGCAAAATTTCCAAGCATTGTAGCACAGTGGCGGCTTGTCCACTTGGCGCCATCTACAGAAGTTCGGTGGTCACGTTTTGAACTACACATTCTGAAGCTACTCTTTAGACCTGTCTTCTTCTACATCATGACATCTTTCCAGATGTGTTGTGATTCTAATATGATATGTTTGGAAATGTCTCGTCTAGAAAATTTCTCCAGGCGTCTCTATCTTGGGTCATGCGTAAAACATGTTCCCAGGGTTCCTGGAGACCCTTTCGCGTTATGTCAATCCAGCGTTGGGGAGATCGTCCTCGTCTTCTTTTTCCATCTGGTTTTCCTTGAAGTATGTTAACTTCAAAGCTACTGTAAATGGAGCTGGCCGAGGAATTCAACAGTGCTGTAGCATGGCTCGCGTAAAGCCAGATTTACACGTTGTTATTGGGGGTTTCAGGTGAGCGGCGAATGCAGTTTCAAGTTATCGCAAAGTTCACGCGAATAATTAAATCTAACTTAAACAGGGTTCGCAAACCACATAGCCGTTATGAGCCCTCATGTAAGGGTAGACAAATAAACAGCCACTCACGATAAAGTAGAAAAGGATACGCACCACACATGGAAGGAATTTCAAGCAAACTGGGCCCTTCACAAAGTGTTACCTAGCACCACCAAATAACCACTAAATACTATTTAGCAGTAAAATCAATAGACAGCGATACAGTACATATATTTATAATTTGATTCAGCTTCTAGCCAGACTTAACATTACGAGAAAATATAAATTATCCACCTGCCAAGTTGTTCACGGTTCTATGGAATACTATATCCAAACAAATACATGACACAAGAGTTACGTGTAAAATTGAACATTATAAGTGAGAGTTACAGTACGACTGAAGAAGATATTGATGGCACTAAGACACGCATTAAACACCTCAAAATAAATCGACAACGAATCTACTAAATAATACCGAAATGCACTAACACCATGACTGCAAAAAACAAATATCAAATGTGAGACTGTCAGTTAATGACAATAATTATGACATTGATTATTCTCATAGCTTTCTATAACTTAGTTTTCAAGAAATAAAACCGATTTGATTTTAATATGATTAAAGTAATTGTTAAGACAATATATATTACTTATGCAACCGATACTGTAAGCGTTTGCTGCGATACTTTTCTTACAAAATCAATTTCTATAAATAAAATTTAACGTGTTAAGAATTCTCTTAAAATTAAAAATACATGTAGGTTTATAGTGTCATATTTGCTTCCTGTGATTAGAAAGGCAAATACAAATAAACATTGTCACGAGAATTAATATTACATCATGATATGCTCTGCTTGCTATCTATTTTTTTCTGCGAAGCTTGGAAGTTATTAACGGCTTCTATTGATTTCGTGTTTCCATTTCCAAATAAGTCTAGACACACAAAAAGGGACCTGGACATCCACGATCATGTAAAAAGGTAATTCCGAGCCGGCGTTCACGCGGGCATAATCAAATATTGCGTGCTGCTTAATCGGGTAACTGAACTTTACCAACTTCGCTGCTTATGAAATTAATCCCGAATCACGAATTTTCTGGCAGGCCGATGGCATGCATTGTTTGCTCCTGTTGTAATGGCCTCAAACATCGCCTCAGACTCTGTCAGAGCAAGTAATTATGTCGTCAATTTTATGTGTATCGGTATTGGATAGCTCAGTTGCATTAGTACAATGATTTGTAGATACTGCGTTCAGTGAGAAATAATGCTCAGAGATAGATGTCTTGTCTATATTTCACATTTTCAACAGCCATTAATCTCTTTTAGCATGTTTGCCATTATATATGTGAAAGATAAAGCAACATCCAAACTGCTTTATTTATTAAGTAACAAACGACTTCCGGGATTGGACCGTGTCATTATTGAGGTCGAAGAACTCAAAGTTGCGCCCACTTTCGTAAGGGGCTTCATCAGGAGGAAAAGTGGGCGAAACGTTGAGTTCTTCAACCTCAATAATGGCAAGGTCCAATCCCAGAAGTCGTTTGTTGCTTAATAACAATGGCCGTGAAGGCTTCCGAAATTATGCTTTATTTATAGAGACATGCTGAAAATGTCATAGACGAGAACGTTCGATCTATTATTATTTTGGTCTTATGTACGTTAACATGGAGGTCGTACGCTTTGTAAATTTCTTCTAGTTTATCAAATAATTCTTCAGTGCATTCGGCAAAAAAAAATGTATCATCTACATATGGAAAACTGTCCAAATGAATCTTTCTACTACACGACAATGCCCCAGATTACAAGAACAAAGTTACACAGGATCTCTTGAAGGGTTGCGGGTTCGAACAACTCCATGGTCCCTTTACTTTTACTTATTCAGAAATCTCTTGAAACACTTTCGGTCTTGAAGCGGAGATGGAGCCATGTTTTACCCGGAAAGAAGAGAAAACATATTATTTAGTTGCTCTATATACTTACTGCATACTTAAAATCTTCGAATAGGTTGTTGCTTATCCTAATGCAAGGGTTACTGGTACATAATTTACAGGCCAAATTAAGAAGGTACAAAGAAACATCCATAGCATGAAGGACTTATCATAATTCATTTCAGGACAAGCAGTCATTAGAGTTTTCTTTTTAATTCTCGTGCTTTTTCAATAAATTGTTGACGTTAAACATTCGCTCTCTGGTACCTTCTCCTTCAGTAAAATCAGTTTGGGCACTTGTTTTGGTACTGCGAGCCGATAATTAGAACAGTCTTTAGAGGTATCTTTCTATGCAGTGGCATGAAAATTGCAGATGTCCACTCATTCGGACAGTTTTCATTCGCTCATACTTATTGCAGATTGTATACCATGCATTAATTCTGTTTTCACACATCATTTTTAAAGATTCTGCAAGTGTAGCACCTGGTCCTACAGATTTATTCCTCCATCCTATCAATTGTTTGCAGGATATCATCTCAATACTGACAGTTCCATGCATTCTGTAACTACCAGATTAACGTTCTTGGCAAAACTTTTCTTTGTGGGCATTTAATGTATGCTTCAATGAATTTTGACAGTAAGTCTCCATGTCTCAAGAACTTCTTTTATATCAGCAATGGTGTTTCCTGCTTGATCAGCTGTTTGGAAGTTATACTTCCGCATATACTTGTGGGATATGGGCGTTCTTATCAGCACAAAGGAGGTGTTGCACGTCCTTTTCTAACAATTTGTAGGCCTCATGTTATTCTTTAGTCTGTAATCCAATGCGCTTTATTTTTCTCTCCTGCTTTAACACCTTTTGTGATACCGCTATCATTAGGTTTTCTATATTCTTCGATAGCAGACAGAACTGTAATTTTTAAAATAGTCTACAATTGGTCCACGTAGAAAATATTTCGGCCTGCCGCGGATTTTTAAGCAGCAACAAGTTCTTCGCGTGCATTTTTTCATTGTGTGTGATTATTAAACATTTTAGCAGACTTCGTAGTGTAGGAGTCCTGAGTTAATAACGGCCGATTTTTGGGAACTTTGACTTGTCGGATTTGCAAATCCAAAGGATTAGAGTATACGTTTTCCATGCCTAGACGTTGTGTACCGTTGAATGGGAGGGGGCATCATTCCCGATTTCTATTGGATATTTGGGTTTTGCCTGTCTGCATTCGTTATTGTCACCGCCATCCCATTCCACGATTCGCCGAACTGTTTCCTGGGCGATTTCCCTCTTCGTTCACACTTCGAGGGGCATTGTATATTAGCCCCAGAGGGCGATCTGCTGATGCCCAGTAACCACGACGCTGATGACGACGGTTATTGCTGTGTTCAAAGCTAAATCATTATATGTTTTAGTTGTTATAAATTGCTTGTTGTAAACAGTCACCGCCCAAATAGGTCGTCAAAACTCGATGTCCTGAATTTGCGTAACGTTATGTGACGTTACATCGCAGGAAATTTACTATTAACCTGATAATGCAATTGCGTTCGTTCACTAGATCAGTTGTTTGCTCTAATGCGTTGTAATTGGCTTGTGATGTGAATTTTAGAATAAAACTAAGCATTTCAGCTAAAAAGTTGTCATTCTTTGGGAACTTCCCGTAGCACAAATAGCACTTTTCTGTTAAAAGACTTCCTACAACATATTCAGGCTTAGACAACAGGTGGCGCTTAACAATTAGTCCCGAATTTGTCTAAGTACTTTCATGGTACAACTTATTTGGACACGCGACAAGACAGAATTCTTATAACAGCAACTGGGCAACTTAATTCTTGTTATGATGTCGTATCGTATTTCCGACCGTAACAAATTATGTTGCAGTATTTCTTTAACGATATTGCGTAATATTTCTAGCTTGTCGACTAGGGATGTTCGATACACCGAAAAGCACCGGTACAATCGTATCGTATCGTATCGATTTAAAAGTATCGGTTCGAGGCAGTATCTTATACAAAAGTACCGGTACATGAAATACCGGTACACATTCGATCCAGGATATTTTCTAGTACAGCAAATAGAACTGTAGCTATAATAGTGGCGGTAACAATAAAAAAACCAACAAAAAATAATTACAAAATCAATATTAGAAATACATCTATTAAATAGTATACTAACTTTTATAATGCTTAAAAACGGAACACGAAAATAATAACTGAAACGTATTTTCCAATTAAGTTTAGTTTTCTAAACGTATACAAACACTACAATTATTGTATAAAGCAGCGTGTTATAAATATTTAAGCTGAATAATGAAATTTTTATTTGATATTTAATCATTATAATACAATTTGTTGGGATACATGAAAGCTTCAGTCCGCCAGAATTAGCCATTCTCCTTAGAATTTATCAATTACGATTTTTCTGTACCAGCCGAAACCCGAAGTGTAGTACTTACCACAACCTTCTATAGTTACAAGCCGGAGCACGTAGATTTGGCAACATCGCAGCGGAGGCCTGATTTTTTAATCTCACTTTTTTCAAGTCGTGTGTGTTTGTTTAGTTTATGAATTTTGTATGAATTTAAACAAAAAAAAATTAAGTATATTATCTGTTTAGTGATTAATAATTATAATTTACTAGTAATTACTTGTAAATTCCGAGAAAGTGTTGTGTCCCTGGGTGTAACAGTAATTACAATTATTTTTCCAAATTTTATCAGTAATAACACTGTACAAAAGGCATATTTTAGTGATATCGAAAAACTGTATGTTAATCATGCTCATATATCTAAAATATTATCAATGGCCTTGAAACTCAATTTTAAAACAGTCTATCCTAGTAAATTGGATAGGCAAAAAGTCCTCCTAGTTGACAATCTGTTTCATGAAACCACAGTTGCAGCTTTAAAAGCTAGTGGATTCGACCTTCATTCAACAGCAATATTCATAGAAATTATTAATAAATGGTGGTGCATTACGAATGTAAAAAGTGCACTAAAAACTACATTCAAACATAATGATAATCAAAAGCCTTTTACCGATGTTACTGATGAGCGACTAACATTTCTAGTTCCTTTTTGTAATTGGGTACAACAGTGGAATAGTTTAAATTTAAAACATGGACATTTAACAACCGATACTTCATGTGCAATTATTCAATCAACAACTGTGTTAATAGAAATAATTAAATACTTCTTGGAAAAAAATAAACCAAAGTATGTACTGCCAGGGAAATTTCAAAGTGATAACTTAGAAAAAATATTTGGTAGATACAGGCAGTTTTCTGGGTGCTCCTATAATGTAACCTATCAGCAGGTTTTAAAATCAGAGAAAAAAAATTGAATTAAAAGTGTATTTAACTGGCATTCTTCAAAGTATGGACAAGCTCAGATAAATTCAAGTATATTATATTACGAGTACAAGAAACCAGATGATGTAACTCAGGTGGATATAGCACCTTTCAACCCAATTTTAGTCCAAGAAATTGATGAAAGTAATTTTGACATGTTTGCAGTTATTTATGTTAGTGGATACGCAGTTCGTAAAACTATGCAAAAAATCGAATGTATTTTATGTAGAGAACATTTGTATGAAAACTCGGCTGACAATCAATATTTTCAAGAATTACAACGCGGTGGTCTTATGGTTCCTTCCGAAAATGTAATATATTTGTGTATGGTAGTAAGCAATATTTTTAGCATACTTATATCTCCCACTTACAAAGAAAACTTTTTAAATGCTAATGCACATAAAACTCTTTTTATTGCAATCATTGAGAAAAAAAATGAAGTTGATGTTTCTTTAAAATTCTGGACAGGGCTAGGTGATATTTGCAATCATGAATTTACATCAATGTTAACACATTTGCTATCCACATTTTCAAATATATTGCTAAATAATTTTACAAAATAAAATAAAAGCCAAGTGTATGCGTGTGCTAAATCTAGCAATGAGAAAAACAGAAAAGCAAGCAAATACAAAAAAATATTTATTCAATATAGAAAAGTTGAGAGTAAACCTTGGTCACAAATAATGTGCATGTAAAAGGCAAGTTAATACGTAATCATGCAAATGTAATCTAGTAAGACTTATATTAAAATTTAAGTAAGAGTTTATTTTGTTGTATAAGTTTGTTTAATAAAAAGATTTAAAAAGATTATGCTTTTTAAACCATTTCCCGAATATATCCAGTGGCCTCCACTTGACAGTTAAATGCAGTGTTGCCACGTCAGTGCTCCGGCTTGTAACTATAGAAGGTTGTGTACTTACACATGTTAAACAGGAAGATTTCGGCTCAACAAAATCATTTTGTTTTGATTTTTATTCTCGATTTTGTAGAAGCTGAAAATTACTTATTGAAAGTTATCGACGTTCGACCATCTCGCCCTTACTTCCATAGAACACTAAAAATAAATATCAAACAACGTCATTGAGATTGTTTAATTAATTTTTATTTTAAAAATAAAAAAAAAAGAATTATTGGAAACCAGGCGGTAAAAACCTTGGATCGGTCCTGACGATACTGAACAAACATAAATCGTATCGTATTGTATCGCTTACTGAAATACCGGTACAAAATATTGAGTATCGGAAGACAAAGTACCGGTACTTCAAAATATCGGATTGTACCGCACATACCTATTGTCGACTATCATTCTTGGTGTGTGTGCGTTTCTCGCATCTTTTAAAACTGATTATTGGCTCTAAAAAAACGCTGATAATCAGAAACGTCAGCACATCAGCACCCAATAATGATTATTTGACATTATGTATTCATCTATTGTCGATAATTATATAATTCCATCTAGCTGGTCCTAGGACATCCTGTATATTGAAACGAATACAAGTAACAGTTATAACCAGGGCTGTAGAGTCGGAGTCGGAGTCGGAGTCGAAGAGTCGGAACCTTTAGGGTGGAGTCGGAGTCGGAGTCCGAATGAATTACCCGACTCCGACTCCCACTTATCATTTTTTTTAATAAAAACGCCAAAAGCTATCAAACTATTTGAACGACGGTAGTACTGACTATTTGAAGACAGACTCAGGGTTAATAAAAATCGATTTTTCTTTATTTATGTTAGTTTATGAAAATGTACGTGCACTACTATAATATGTTAATTCATAGCTGCACGAGTGTGCAGTGTGTTCTAGAATCAGTGTGTAAATTTCAATTCCCACCAAACTGTTTTAAAAATGCCGACTTTGTCCTTGTACAGCGTAGAAGACGGTTTTACTATATCTTACCAATAACTATTTTATGTGATTAACAATAAAACAAGCATATTATGTATTATTACTATTATTAGTATTACGTCTAATTTCTAACTTTCATAGTGCACCTTATTTTTATGTTTTAACTGTTTCAAGATGTATTTGAAAGTTAAACCAGTTTCATCATTTTGTTATATTGTTACTGTTCATGGTGTTTTTGTTTAATTGGCAATATTTGAAGGGCACTTCTTTGGTGTATTTGTTTTGTTGATTTGGCAAAATATAAAAAATATTATTTAAATCAATGATTTTGATAATTAAATTCCTCCATTAAATTCATTATTTTAATCAAATAATTTAAATCTGCTCAACCCTGCTCAGACGTCAGACTATTTGAATTTCCTATGACTCAGTAAACTTGTATTATGTAGGCAGGTAGTAAATGACCCCTTAAGAAAATAATCTACTACAGAATGTAGTTAGTTTAGTAGGCAGGTAAGAAACTGTCTTGTTATAACAATGGCCCTCTCTACGTGAAATCAGTACGTTTGTAGTGGAGCCATAAATCGCAATAACTCGTTGTCAACAGTTAGCGTAAGAATTCCAAAGAAAGGAAGCTCGCCTATAAAATAAACAGTGCCAGTCCGCAATAAATATTTGTGAAATGCAAGCAGTTAGCTTAAGTACCATTAAAAAACTTTCTAGCAAACGGATGCACGCAGTTAAAAAAAGGTGATTTGTGCGCGGAATTCAACGGAGAGAAATTATTTAACGTCCCTCGAACTAAAAGGGTTTCTTAAAATACACTTTTCTAAATCAGAAGCGAAAGTGAAGTCACAATACAAAACTGCAGCTGTAAAAATCTAGTGAATTTCAAGTGGTGTCATAAACTCATAAAACCTCCAACCGTTGCGTCCCAAGTGAAAGTGTTGTACCATTGTTGTGACTAGAATAGAAAATCCTTTTTGTATATTGTGTAAATTGTGTAACATGGGTATATAAACCAGAGCGATGGGGTTGAACGGAATCATTGCACATCAGGTCTTCGCCTGTTAAACCACTTTGGTTAAACAGACACGCAAAGAGTCAGTTCCTCAATGGGTTAATATTAATCTCATACTTAGTGGAACATTTACTTTAAGTGTTTCCACGAGCCAAGTGTCAGATCCACAAACGCTCACATGTATGCTGATTAACAAGACCTATTCGATCCACACGTGTAATAGTATAGTAGCAAATCCGCACATTTAATTTTATGTCTGTAATCCGTTGCGTTAAATAAAGAATATTAAAAGTGGTATAGTTATTCGTGTGTGTAATTTCTAACGAACACCTTAACCAACCACATTACGTTGCTGGAAACCGTGAATGCAATATTTGTAAATATGAAATTTATTATAATCAACCACATTCCGCAAATCTTGTGAAATTCGTTATGAGCCAGTAAAGTTTATCAGGTAGATGAAAAGAAATGTGGGGGGGGCGGGGTATCAATATTCTAGTACTGTCGGAGTCGGGAGTCGTAATTGGATTCAAACTACTAAAATATCAGGAGTCGGAGTCGGTGTCGGATTTTTTGTGCCCGACTCCACAGCCCTGGTTATAACAGACAAATTCGTAACTATTTAATTAAGACAAAAAATATGTATTAAAGAGATTTAATTATTACAAGGATAAGGGCATAGTTGCAAAAATTGGTAGATATTTTAGTATAATGTTTTAACGTCTTTTCTTTACCTTCACTTTACAGTCTGCGATTAGAAAATTACACAAAAAATGCAGATCTTTACAAATAGCGAATAAAACTTTCAATAAATTGCATCTTACAGATATTCTTAATTATTTAAATGCTACAACTTAGCTAGCCATTAATTAAAGTGAAATTAACAAAGTTGACAAGTGACTATCGGAGTCGCTTGGCTCAAGGCTGCTACACCTCACGATTGGTATTTCGAAATTATATTGAATATGAAGCAGAAATGATGTTTCATGCAAACGTAATCGATAGGTAATTACTCTTGGCGGTAAAATATATATACCCAGCCAATTATGGTGTATGAGTCTATCGATGTTTGCAACTCACATTCAACAATGACCACTGAAAATGTAAAAAGTTAATATCTCCGTGCAGTGTAACAGGTGGCATTTTACAAAGAGTAAAGTCAAGCCACGTAGGAATTAAAAATTTAAAAGATGCCAGGGAACACATAATTTACACACCTCGCATGTTTTTACTGCTCTGCGAGAATCAGAAACGGAAATTGCTCTGGTAGGCACGTTTTTAGCTTTGTATTATACTCATTGCTTTGCTGAAAATATCCAAGTTCGTCCATACGCAGTTAAACAACAGTCGCAATAAAAACTGTGTAAAGGTATTGCTTAGTAATTCATAAAATTATGTGGCCGGCATATACTAATTGAATATTCAGGCTAAAAGCTGATAGTGTGCAATTGTGCATATTGAATCCTCACAAAGGATTCTTTAGATTTAGTTGGATAAATACTCCAGAGCCTCGCAAGGTGTACTCATACTTCCAAGAAACTGTGGTAGATATTAAAAATTGTTCCACAGAACGTAACGTTGCCATAATGGTGACGTGTGGCGAATAATTAAAACTTTAAGATTTAATCAGGGCTTCAGGGCACTGGTCCATTAACAAGTAAACAACCACAAATTTATTTTAAAATATATAATCTTATCACACGAGTTTTAAGAGCTCCAGAGAGACACATTAGTCATACCACCTATAGTCGAAATGTGGGAAATCCCCCTGCTATAAACAATTTAAGGAATCATCACATATATTTACGTTTTGACTGATTTTTTTTGTTTCTTAATTCTATGCAATAATACCTCTGCAGAAATTAAGTGACACATTCATGGCAAACAGCAAGCCACGATGTAATCGTTGATGACTAACAATTAGTTTTGTTCTTCGTCATGCTTTCATATTTTAACATAACACGTGTTTTAGAATGTGGCTCATATCTATCTTACAATATCGAAACCTGACACTATGAGCGAGTGATATGGTAAATTAAGTGTGTAAATTGTTAAATAAACTGTTGAACAAGCTCCGGTATATCGTTATAAACATCATTGCCTAAATTTCTTTTTAATATTGGCTTCTACGAGTTGCTACCGAAAACATTCCGCACTAGGGCAGCGGCGCCCAAGTCCGTTGTAGTAGTACGATACACCACTACGTGGCAGTACTTGGACGTGTTGTGAGTCAGTGTGCCAAGTGATGTGAATAGACAGACGTAGTGACGTTCGTTTGTTTGCAGTAGCGCAGCAGATGTCAGGCAATTTTCAAGATGGACATAAAAGAGTGCAGGCGAGTTTTTCCGAACCCCGGAAAAGTGCAACAGAAATTACGGTAAATATTCAACTAGTAGGGCATAGCTGCTTCAGTATACGCGGCCAGTCGAACAACCTAAAAATGTCGCAAAAATTTAGCAGGTCGTCCGTGCGGACAAATTGCAGATGTACTGTATTGTGGCAAAGTTTTTCAGTCGAAGGTTATGTTTTTGCAATACGTTAAGTTCAAAAATTGCTAAAAGATGGAAAATAAACGTCGCTATCCACACTAGCGCTTACTTCCGCGCCTCTTGGCACACTGACTGAACAATATATACTAGTACTACCACCTAGTGGTGCACCGCGCTGCTACTATTAAAACTGTTAATTAAACTTATGCAAAGTTTCTGTTTAATTTCGAACATATGCATATGTTTGAGCTGCTATAATTTCTATATGCTAAGCAGGAGAGAAGAGATAATTCAAGGGCAGTTTTAGAGAAAATTAAATGGAAACATCGTGTCGATACATGTAATTAAGTAACAGCAATTTATTATACAGTAGTATTAATTCCATTAAGATGAAGGTTATTGATTTCTATTTACTTATATGAATTGTGAGAACTTGAATATGCGATGTTAGTCGATGTTAGTAGTTGTAGAGAAAATCCCACATTGCCATAACAGTTCTTGGCTTCGTGCTTTCAGAAGAGACGAGAAAGTTGACATTCGCCTGAATAACAACGTTTTCATGATCTATGCTGAAATTGTTTAATTGATAAAAGATTCGAATCCATTATGCATTCACTTTTCCGTGCTTTTCGTAGCGCTGTATAATGAAAGTAATGCCATCCATGAATACCAGAGACGAGCACGGTTATGAAGTTATGGTAACGACGCGCCGTTTTCTCGTGGGACTTCGTGCAGATTTACTCATACCAAGCTGTCTGATGACACCGACATTAACGTCAAATAAATTTTTCTGGTTCGCGTCCCTTTAATTTTGGGGATGGCAGACTCTGAATCTCATGCATAGTAGTTGTTACATCAAGCTGCGCTTCATAAAAATGTGCATTTTTCTTGGTTCCAAAGGGCACACAAAAATCCAAGCTATAGAATTTAGGCAAAATTAAACGTTGATTCTGCCTGCTGCATCTTTACAGTAAATACATTTTTAATATAAAGCAAATATTATGATTTTTAATATAAAAATGTATTTTAATTTTGTAGGTACAGCTGCGGAAATAAAAAGCGGGACACAAAATTTTTGCCGAAGTTAAATTGTCTGAATAAATTCATTTTCGATGCTATCCCAAGCTTCTTGTACTGCATTAACTTGTTCGTCTTTGTTCATTGACACATGATAGAAAGCATTTCATAAAAAATCAGGAAGGCAACATTACAACGTTCAAATAGTAAAAAATGACCCTACAGAATTTGTCCCGGTTTATGTTTCCGCAACTGTACATCCCTATTACTGTGCCACAAAATAAATAAAAAACTCTAATACACATATTTTTGAAATGGCTACCATTAAAGTATAAATGTATACACTCATATAGTTTTACAACAACCATTTGAATATTATACCTTCGAGGTAACGGTATAGGAACACAGAAATACTGTACATCAAACAATTAGCGAGGCATTAGGGAAGCTAGATAGAGGTAGTAAATGTATGAAATGGCCATGAAACTGAGAAATAGGAAAAGAAGTACAAAAAAAATCTGGTGTGATACACTCACACAACTTCCTTTTACAGTGATCTTATAATTAGCGAAAAATTTGATTTTTAATTTTTAAGCATTTCTCAAAAATTTTCAAAAATTACAAATTCTACAAAAACGGTACAAAATAGAGCGTTTAGTTCAAGAGAAAAATTTTCTCTAAAATTTTAAGCTGAATTCAAACATGTAATAATATACCGGGTATTCTATGTAAAATAGGAGTTAATAAAAAAATAGAAAAAAAACAAAAGAAACCAATTTTAGAAGTATTCAACTGGAAAATCACCTATCTCACATCAATACACATTAAATACGTAATAAAAATTTCTATGGGCTTCGCCGTTAACCAGAAAGCTCAAACATCTCTCGAATACCTCACATGCATGGAAGAGAAAATGCAAAGGTAGGAGACTAGAAATGAACCATAACATAATTTATACCCTGCAGTTTGCGAAATCACAAGAATTAATGACGCGTGAACAATTGAAGCCACGTGGAACATACGAAAAACGGAAAGAGTTCCGTCAAGAGATCCTGCTGATGGTCCGATAGAGCACAGGTGTGAAACGGATGAGTTGCGCAAGCTACACCGCGCTGCTCGACCAGCGCATCCTTAGTTTTCATCCGCACCGAAGTATTACGTTTAGCCTCCCTTAGAGTTTCCTAGGTAAACGACTGGAAGGAGATCACGAAGGATATAAAAGAGCGATGCCTGCTCAGCCCTGCGAGAGATTTAACCTGTTCCTTTCAGAATCCAGACCAGAACCTAAGCCTCAGCCGACGGTCAACTTGAGCCCTCGGGCCTAAGTGCTCCACCAGTCATCGCCAGTTCAGATACTTGCCCGTTAAATCCAGAATCCAGTCCCGAACTACATGTTCCTTCCAGTTCATGTAAGTACTATTCCCGGCTTACACTTGAAAGTTGAACTGCCCGAGTCACTCTTAAACCTAGTCTGACACCACCCTTGCTTGGGTTAGTCGAACTGCCTTAAAGCAATTCTGTATACAAAAACACCCTGTCTTGTTAATCTTAGAGCGCATTGGAACAACATCTTTCTGCTCAGATTAGCCCCAAACCTAACGTGTTCGGGCAAATCTTCGAGCGCATCGAAACCACATCGTGACGCTCAGATTTGTCTCTTTCCGGTCTAGTAGCTCGTGAAACCACCCTGCTAATAACTAATTTCTTTCGACAGCTTGCCACGAACGCTCACCAGACCGAGGTGCAGCTGGAATCACGAACGGCCTAAATTCAGTTTAAGTCCGCGAGCCGCGAGCTCGTCTAATATTTGAATAGCAAATTGAGCGCGCACAGAGGAAGCTCCAATTTTGCCGGCGGTTCCTAAACGAAATGCTCGGCCCGAAGGCCGTCCTCGGGCGCTGAAGTCTCTGAAGCTAGTGCGGCTAGGAGTCACGTTTGCCACGCTTAGGGTGGCTGTTTACTGCCCCAAAATCATTTCGGATTTTGTTTTATCTATCCTAAAATCTGGAGAAACCCGGAACCGACGAGCTGAAGCTAGATTGTTTAATTTTGGTTTGTTTATAGCCATTCGAGCACCAGATCGCAGGGAGGTCCTTTTGTATCCGCCACCAGCGAACACCGCCCCGCCCGCAATGCAGAGGCCACCAGGAAAAACTTTATTTTGTTTATTTACTTGTAAATAATTTTAAAACATATTTTATTTTATAATCTCGTTAAACAAAATAAACACCTGTATAATCTTGACTCGACTCTCTTACTTCAGCTGTTGGTAACCATGGACCAGAGCTACCCGCGAGAAGTAATTAATAACGTAAAATAATTAAACTTGATCTTGAGCATAACATTAAAAATTGCTAAAATTCCGTATTATTACAATATAAACGGTTAAGGTACTTTGCTGTGATTCTTTCTAATAAAACGATTTCTTCGGTTTATTGCTAAAAAAAACCGACGCCGGCACCCCACAAACGGGGACTTTTAAGGCGTTGCTCCTAGGGCACTCATGGACATTTCTGCCCAAAATCAAGACAATTTTTTAGTTTTACCTTAAAATTTGTCTAATATGTCTGAACTAAAATAGGAGATCACGTATGTGACAATTATAAGTACCTGGAGGTGGAAATACGACGAGCGTTTGATAACTATGGTGCTTGACTATAACGAAGTTCATGGTAATTTTTTGTTTATTCTTTGAGGTGCTAAAAAAATATTTGCCAAGTGTCATTCAAATAATATTATTCGTGCGAAAGTTGGGTTATAGATCAATTCGAACATCGCGCGGTAGTAAAATTTCTAACGAAAGAAGGAAATGTTTACAGTAAATTTGCACCGTCTTACAAAATGGTAAAATTTTGGTCCAAATGATTGAAGTGGGGCAGGACGTCATCGGAAGATAACCCTCGCAGTGGACTCACGTCACAACTGTAGAGAACATTAAAAAAATGAAAATCAAATACTTAAATATCGACGAATTAGAATTGATCAGATAACGGGGATTTTATACATTAGTGTAGAACGAGTTTTCAACAGAATACACGAGAAGATTTTATAGGGAGAACTGTAACCGGGGATGCAACGAGGATTCATCACTCTGACCGTGAGAGTAAACAGGAATTCATGCAATGGAAACACCAACACCAAAGAAATTCAAGATACAACTATCGGCGCGCAAGGGATGACCACGATTTTCTGGGACTGTGAAAGCATTTTGCTTATAAGGCAGAGTACCTTCCCCGTAAGACTACAGTAAAAAGGGATTATTGCAGCTAACTTTTGATAAAACTGCAGGACTCTTCAAAGAAAACCGCTCAGAAAAAAGAAGAAAAATTAGCTTTTCCTCCCGCCGGCGCCGTACGGTCCAAGTTTGGCCCCTGTGATTATTTCCTGTTTGGGCATTTGAAAAAAAGCATCGTGGGTAAAGATTTTCTGATGACGAGCAGTCGAAGCAGATCTGGAAGGAAAACATTTTTGGTTGCATTTTCGGTAATTTCAAAAATAGATTGAGCTTGAAGATTATATTAAAGAACAAATTAAGGTCAATTTATTACTTCAGGTACCTTATATATCATACAGGCCTCGTAGATATGACTGGAAACGACTCAGTAGAAATAAAAGAAAGAAAGAGAAAGCAAAGACATAGAGCAATCATACCTCTATAATAATGCAGAACACTAAATGCCGTGTTAAACGGGCAAAAGTACCATGGTTGCATTCGACGGTTACTATTTTCGGGTTTTTGTAAACAAACTTCCCATTACTTTTAATAGCAATATTAACACAGAAAACAATTACTTATTACACCTATTGGTTGTTTTTTTAAACTACGAACATAAGTACATTTCTTTAATGATAAGGAGGGTTTATTATTTCCCTGCTGAATGAGCCCAAACGATCCGTTTAAATCCACCTCTACAAATCGATTTTCCGAGGTAGCCGCCCGATGCAAGTTCGGGTGGCATTCGTAAAAGGAAGATCGGCGCGCATCTGATACTAATCCGCGAAAATTTAAATCCTGCATGCGCCGCCGGCTACAGCTAGTAAAAAAACTAAATTTGGTGCCATAAAAAGATTAAGAAGCAAATCGTGCATGTACAGAGCGACAGTAAATAGCAAAACATGGTAAAGGACCAAGATATGGGGGATTATTATAAAAGCCGACAAGAGAAAGATATCACCAGTCGAAATGGATACGAAGCGACGAACGTGCAGAGTTTCAGCCATAAGTCGATAAAAGAACATTAGACTGATGACAGGAGTACAAAAAAAAAACAATAATCGACGAGACACAGCTAGTTTGGTACGGACGTGTAAGAAGAATGACACAGAAGATATCGTCCAACGTTGCCATGAGATGGATAGCACCTGGTCGCAGAAAACTAGGATGACCCAGATTCTACCACCGCAGTGTGACGAAATTTGCACAAATCCCAACAGAGAACGCCCGATAAGCTAAGACAAGATATCACGCACAGATTCAATTAGATAGTCTAACAATGCATTACTGGGAATGAACTGTCAAGCAGTAGCACACAAGAGACAACGCCTATTGCACTAAAATTCCAGCTGCCGACCTTCAACATATCAAAATAAACATTTAATTTGTCATGTAAGCATTGAGCGTCTAGAGCTAATTAACCAACATCTCTCTCACAGAGGGCCATGCTAGAATCAGGAAACATATAACACGAGGAGGGAAAATGCAAGACTCCAACTGAAGCGTACACCTGTAATTCTCAACGTAAACTTGTAGCAGAAAACAACACCTATATCCTTTAAATTTGCATAGCCAATAAGTAGCTTTTAGGACAAAACTAGGGTAAGTTAAATCGCTGTGCTACAGTTAGTAAATAAGGCAACAATAAAGGCTAACGTCAAAATGACCGTAACAATCGTCATCGCACAGCTCATTTTTTGTAAAATCGACACCACATTTTACATATCATATGTTACGATAGGGGTGTTAACTTGAATTTGGAGGGTGCTGAAGAAGGAAGATCAGTTGCTGCATGTTGCCGAAATTAGAAAGAATGAAAAATGAGGAAATGTAGATTGAGATAGTGGGGAGATATACAGAAAAGGGAAGAGCCATATCGTCTGGAAGACCATGGGAACTGAGGTAACAGATGGCCAAGGACGGTAGAAAATAAATGTTGCCAAGAGTGTGAAAAAATACCTACATGAGTGAAGTCAATTTGACAAACCGTGACGCGGGAAACGGAACGAAATGGAAGACACTGAACCGTACAGCTGACGCAACTTAATGGAAAAACAGATAAGGAGATGCTGATGATGATAATGCGAATCTTAATTGCAACAGAAATCAGAAGTAGATTCGATTTCAAATTTTAAAAAAATCCAGCTTGGTATTTGCTTTGGTTAGATCTACATGTTGCCATGGCAACACTTTGTTTCTTTTCACTTTAGTCACTTGGGATTTTCAATCACCTTTAGGCTTTAATCTTTAGAGTAATTAAGTAACACTTTTACTTCTATATTGTATAAAATTCCTGTGCATGAACTTCCTAGCAAATTTTAGAACGGTACCAGTACGACTTTCACTTGTTTCCATAGTCTGAATTCACCAACTGGTTGTATAAAACACCATATAGTTCTATTTAAAACGCAAATTCCGAAAATGAGGCAACAAAGTCAACAAACGACGGACTTCCCTTTATTGTTAGCAAGAACGAAACAAGTTTTCGGTAGAGCGATCTAATCAGAAATTCAAATGCGTAAAACACTTCCTTGGAAGGAGGCGAAAACGTGTTCATCTAATTCAAAGTTTCTGGTTATTGATTGCGACTCGTTTTAATCAGCACGAATATGCTGATGCCGCCCAAAGCAAACAAAAATTGTGTGTACGTAAATGTCCAGTTCCTATTTTTCTCAGCTTGCAATCTTGTTCTATTTCAGCCTTCGGATGACCAAATTTAAAAAACGGCGGTCGCCCACGCTTTGAATCTGATTAAGCGCGAGGACCACCGAGCAGCGTATGATTCAAATAAAAGTGCAGTTGCCGCGGAATTGAATTTAATAATTAAAGCGGCTGTAAACACCGAAAGGTACCTACTTGTAAAACGCTTGATGCCATGGGAGATAACTTAATACTACTAAAGCAGTCTCTGATTTGGGGTCGTGCCGGCAGAACCCAAAAGTCCATTTGGATTCTATGTCTGTCAGCACGAACGAGTAATGCTGGATAACAGTGCTAAAAATTAATTGATTACAACAGGCAAATTTGAGGCTGAGCTACGAACTTTTCGAACTTGTACGGATATGCAAATTTTGGTACTGATCTAAGGACTTCTTGGTCGTTGTACGTATCGGGGTACTGCTGGATGATCCAGGACTCCTTCTCGGGGGTGGGTGGCACGACTTCGCAAAAGCACTCGAAGAAATGTTTAACGTTTTCCCTACACAACGAAACGGTTTCAGTGGACTTGCTAGTCCGAGGATTTCGATATGCGACACAAGGACGACACGCTTTATAAACTCGTAATTATTTCAAATTTTTGCACGCTATCCGCCGATAACAGGCTAAAATTTGCTCAAAGGGAAACATAAATAGATAACAGGTTGATTAACTTGTACCCCTACGCTTTGACCGCTCCTGGGGCCAGTTAAAAATTTGACATTCGTACATACCGTATTCTAGAACCCATCACTATGTTTATGTTATTTGTTGCACGTATTTTTATTATGTATTCCACAAGAAATTACGAACATTATGCTACCACAGTTGACATATCCACTCACGTTCATTGACAACTAATGACAGTTTACTGGCTGGTGCTTTAAAGCGATCTGTTTTATCAACCATCTACGTGCGGTTAGTTTCTCTGCTATGACATAGGCGTACCGAAATTGTTTACCTCGAAATAAATTTGTGTGTGCAAAAAATAATAATGCCGAATTTCAGCAAAAACTTTGACAAAAGAGACATTATTATATAATAACGACGAAACATGGTGTTTAATGGTGATGAAATATAGTAAGCATTTATTGCCATTGCATTAATAAACTGTAAATTAAATTTAGTACAGCCTTTCAATTTAAAACTGTCGATGCTGTTATTTATTTATTTAATTATTTTGAATCTGAAAGTTACACCTGTTGCAACTTAAATATAGGTACGGTTCTGCCACCACATTTTACTTCCATCATTTTTACAAAAAAATCTCTTGACTAGCGCTCATGACTTTAGTCCATTCAACGAATAAGTTTAGTACAGAGTGTTCCAAAATAAGTGCGAAAAATGTTAAGAGGTGAATTCTTGTCAAACATTAAGTGAATTTTTCATTAAACTTTTTCCCGTTGTTGACTTACATCCTTCTAAAGAGGAGGGTTAAAATTAGGTTTTGTCATTTTACTGACAATTAGGAAAATATGTTAAAGTGATTATTCAACACAATAATAAGAAAAGGAATGAAATTGGTCAATTGGTCACAAAACGCCAAACTTAACTGTATCTTAAAACACTTATATAATGTCGCCGTGTTTTCACGCGATTGCTATTGGTTTTAATGAATTCAATTTGGTGAGTAGCTCTTGACTGACATTTCGCCAAAAAGTAAAAGTGGAGTCTGCAAATCGGCGTCGTTCTTTTTCTCTAAATTTTATTGTTACCAGTCATTACCAACTAACAATTTTTCTGTAAATTCTTACATCTAGGTAGGTACTTATACTCTGTTCAAACATTAAAAAATCTCAACCTGTTGAATTAGGTTGGTAAAATTGTAAAAACCCTAGAAGGCAGATACTTATTTTCTTAATATATTGGTAAAACTACAAATTATGACATTTATTTGATTCAAAATAAAATTCCAATTCGTTCAAATTGTTTTATTATTAGCACGTTTTAAGTGCTAATTTTTAGTATTTGAACTTAAACATGCACAGAAAAACTAAAAATTGGTTAACGGCAGGTGTAAACACTTCTATTGGACGTTGTAAGAAAGAATTAATACGAACTGACAAACTTGATAATTAAAAAAATTATAATTCTCACCAAATTTGTTCATTGGGCAGCGTAGCCGATAGTAATTATTGAGGCGAACGCGACGTTGGTGGTTTTTCAATTTTTGAACTGAGTATATGTAAGTTCGTTTTGTGTGCTTTACACAGAATCACCATCACTTAAGATGTTTTGCCTTTGTACTAATTGCACACCCATAAGCTCTGAAGGTTTGGTCGTTTGAAGTCTTCATGTTAGGCTGATATTATCCAGAAATCATTTTGGTGTTCACGTGGGTTTGGAGTCCTTCTTCGCGCCTCTTACAATCCTGCAGATGTCTTCCTTGACTGTTAAGATTTGAAGGTCTCCGTGTAGTTATTGATTTTGGAAGTACCAAGGTGAATCCACAATACGAGTATTTCTGAGGATTTTATTTTGAAAAGCTTGTATTTTATTAATATAACATGTTTTGACATATCCAAATAGTTGGAGCCAGTAAGTTCATATGTGTTTAAGTACTTGTTTATACAGGAGTATTTTATCATGTACTGTCAAGTAGGATTTTTTATCAATTGTAGCCAGTTCTTGCCTTTTTTACATGCTTCTTTCAGCGGAGTTAAACGTCAAGGTTCATCCCAAAGTACTTCTCTGTCTTGCTGTATGAGATTGATATCGTTACATATTGGTTTTGTCTGTAGGTAAAATTTACATGTATCGATTTGTTCCAAGACGCTGTCTTGCGGTACTCCCGCTTTGATATCCCTCATATTAGAATATGTTTCATCTTGTTTAACCCGCAATATTATACCTGAGAGGTATTTTTTTCAGCTACCATCTCTTTGTTGTCCGTTGGGTAGTTAGCGCCCACTGTTTTTATTTTGATCTAGGGGGTGTTGTTCCATGCTGTTTGTTTGATATTTCTCAGCTTCCTGGTCTAGTTGTGTTTTAGTTTTGAGCGGTGCGTAAAACTGAACTGAATGAGATTGCTCAATTTTTCCTTGAACCCAGCCCAGTCACTTCAATTGTTGACTAGTGAAGGTTGTTATTTGTGTATTATGTTGTCACTTAGCGTTAGGATTGCCACTGAATGATCCGAGTCTACACCAAAGTTTTCTTCAATTTCTATGGAGATTATATTTTGGTTGTTATAAAGAAATCGAGCAAATCTGGTATCTTCTGTAGATCGGGAGGCCGTTTCTCGTTGCTAGTTTGTGGATATGTTTTATATGGCTTTTTTTAAATATTTTTTTTTATTTTCCCACCAACTATTTTGTTTTGCGCACTTCGGTTTCGTTTTCCTCTTCTTTTTTACATTTAATTGTTAGGTGTTTTTCTGCACATTTCGCACACCTGGGCTTCCTGTTACAGAATCCCAGTGTATATCCATAATGTTGGCATCGTTTACATTGTGGTATCAGCTTCGTTTCCTTCGAGGGCTCAGTTGTTACTTTTACGTTTAGGGTATTATCAAGTCTGTATAAGGCTTTGACATCTGTCTCGTGATAAATGGTGGAAGAGATTTTTTCACATTTTTATATTCATTTGTTTTCCCTTTAAGTTTTTCTTTTTCTTAGTGTATTAGTTGCGTTGGTACAATTAGGGCTTGTCTATTCAACGTACTTCTCTTGCCATAATTGTTATATCTCCTGTTTGTTTATCATCATAAAAATGCTACTGCAGATTCAATTCAGCAAGACGCTTTGTTGTTTCTCTAATTAGTTACATTGCTTACTGCAATTGGTGGCGCTTTTGGATATTTTCTTTTCTTTAGTTTGTTGCGTTTGTTCGCCGCTTTTCTGTTGTTTCGGGGAACATGTAGGAGAATCTCTTGCTTTCCTCTTTTGGTTTTTATTTTTCTTTTTGTTAGCTGTTATCAATTCAATTTCCTTGGCTAATTCTGTCTCATCTGTCTCGTACTTTTCTGAGGCACTTGGTTTGTTTTCTCCATTTTCATTTTATACACTCTGGCTTTGTACTTGAATCTTGCTGTTTCGGCTACTTATTTTTATTGTTCTTCGGTGAAGATGTATTTTTCTGCATTGGGTTGTAATGTCTTCTCTTTGAGTTCAAGACTTTCTCTTACAGTTTTTTTTATTCCGATATGAATTTTTAACACTGTTTATTTGTTTGCATTTTAAAATATGTTTCACTGTTTACGTCGCTCTAAAATTTAATAATAGTCGTTTTGGAAGTTAAGTATTGAATTAATAGTGGAAAAGTGTGTTGTCGAACACGATAAAATCGAAGTCATATATTTATGTTGTTGAATCATCGTTTAAATATCACTCAAGGTAAAAAAATAAGAGATTTTTTGTCGTTTAAATAAAATTTATTGCAAAATCCTCTCAACAAAAACTGCGTTAAAAATTCCACGAGACCGCGGGTTTATTTAAATGTAATGTATTATCCTTAAACGTTGGCAGATATTTTCTACCAATAAAAAGCTTAAATTTTTACGTATGATTTTTAAATGAGTGAAATTAGCAATCCCTATAATTGTGTTTATTAGACATTTTAATGGACAAGCATTAGATTATAAATGGAGATACCTATACTGGAAGGTAAGAACGTTATAATTTTTTGGTAAACCAATAGTTTTTGTGTAAAAAAAATAAAATACATTATGATGTGTAGCATCTTGCTGAATAGCTGTGCGCGGTATCATAATGTATTTTACTATTTTACGCAATTTTAAATCAATCAGGCCAATTCTGGAATCAATTTCTTATTAGTTAAAATATTACCCGGCGGGGAGGGTTTTAAGGGAAAAAGTGTATAACAAAAACACTTAATTTTCGACTCTGTAAACACCAGAAGAAAAAAAAACAGGTAAACACGTCATAACAACAAAGATGATCACATTTTTAGTTTGTATACAATAATTCAGTGGTACAGGCAAAGCATTATACATATGCCTTAACATTCCTTCAGGCATCGCCGAAGACAGTGCATCAACGCATGATGAGGCCATCTCAGAGATGTTAATTATAAATTTTAAAAAATGCAGTTTGTTGAATTTGTTCAGATATCTTTATTTATTAAAAATTTGGGTGTGGTCAGCACACCACTTTCTATTCCTGCTTTTAAAAATTGAATTTTACGACAATGGAAAAAATACTAACAAAGAAACCCGTTTTGACATATGTTGTAGATAATTACGTAATATATAACAGTTCGAAAACATTTTATTCTCAATATTTTTTTACTGTTTTGTGATTTTTAATCTTTATAACACAATCAAGAAACAAAAGTTTTAGATGATTGTACAATATATGATCTTGTTCTATGAAATTTAATTTTTATCAGACAATTATAAAATTTTCCCGAAAAACGCAAAAAGTATAAAAGTGAAGTACCATGAGATAAAAAAAAAATATTCTGAGCAGGCCTTGATATGTGTTATACGTTTGGCGGTACTGAAGTATATTGTCAGTCTATGTCAAATTCGAGATTTGCAGGTTAAGTTTTACGTCAGTCTGTGTCAAACAACAAACAAAACCTAACCTTTTAATCTCGAATTTGACATAGACTGACAATACACTTGAGTACTGCCAAACGTATAACACATATCAAGGCCTGATCAGAATCATTTTTTTATCTCATGGTATCACTGGCCATTCAGAACGTTATTGTAAGTAGGAGGACTATTATTTTCAACATTCGATTTGGTAGGAATAAAACACAGAAGTGAATATGAAATATTTATTTTATAGAAAATATAGGTAAGTACATCTCTTGGCTACATTTCTACATAATCGCCATTTTGATGAAGTCACTTGTCATACCGTGGTACAACTGTTTGTATGCCCTCCTCAAAGAAGGTTTTTCTACGAATGAATTTTATTTCTCTTTTATTTTTTAATTTGATTTCTGTTGTTACATGTGTTTAAAAGTCAATAGGTTGTGTAAATAAATTAGCTTTTCTCGTGTACCTATTGTTTGATGTCAGTTTCCTCCCGAGAATACTACAGGTGCCGACCAAATTCTTTTTTTTAAATATGTATTGAAATGCTTCTCTACGAACTGCGGTATTTTAGAGTTTCATGTTTACTGAGCTAGCAAGGCAAACATGAAGAGAAAATAATTATTTAAATAATATTAAGGCGTATAAAACGTATTACTCAAACTTAAAGTACCACGTGATGACCTAAACCCCATGTACTGTTACATAGATTGTCATTTCCAGTAGTTATATGCCTGGGAATTACTATTTTATGAAAAAGATGATACAATTTTTTGTCATTGAGTATTCGATTTTAGCGCCTTTTGAATTTTTTGCCAGAAGCCCGCGTTTCTTAGACTTCTAGGATAATACACCACTGGTTAGATTGTTTTAGAAACTTCATACTCTGGTTATCTTATTTCTTGGTATATATTACCTAAGGAACTTAATCCAACTTTGTTCTTTTTTCTATAACTGTTTGTAAATATGATGGACAAATTATTATCGAAATGTATTCCCTGTAAAACCCTATTACTTCCAGCAAATCCTCGTTCTCGAATGGTTTTATTTCTAATGAATGAAATGATCAAAAGAAAGAAATAGTATATTGTAATACAAGTGCGGAAAAGAGATCATTGCAAAACCAGTACGAAAGTTGGAGCGCGAGCGATAGCGAGCGCTCCAATTTATGCGTTTTGCAATGGCTCTTTTCACACGTGTATTACATACTATTTTTTCTACTACCACAAGAAAAATTTAACTTATCTCTATTGTAAAATTTCTACATTTGTCTAAATATCTATTGTATTAATCCCAATTTGATCAAGCGACTTATACCGTTGCTACGGAGAGTAGTAAACGACGCAAATTAAATTTGACGTTTTGAGAGTTTCCTGCAATTTTTAAGCCGAATTTCCAATAAAAACTAAAAATGGTCGAATTTGAAGGTGAAAATGGTAGCGAAATGGTTTATAATAGTCCACCATATGTTTCTGAAGCGGCCAAGACTGCATGCCTGGAATTACTACCTCAAAAATCCCGACAACGGTATATCAGAGAATACGACACTTTTAAGGAGTGTTGTACTAAAGAAAAGGTAACAAAGATAACGGAAAATGCTTTTTTGGCTTATTTTGCTGAAAAATCAAAACACTTGAGAGCATCGACAGTTTGGTCTTCTTATTCCATGTTAAAGAGTTCTTTGATTGTTGAAGAAAATTTGGATATCTCAAAGTTCCCGAAGCTTATTTCTTTGTTAAAACGTAGTAAATCAGTGGGCTATAGGGCGAAAAAATCGCTTACTTTTACGAGAAACGAGATAAGCAAGTTCCTTACTGAAGCTTTAGACGATTCATTTTTAATGATGAAGGTAAATAGAAGACAATTATATTTTATATATATTTTAATCATCCCATTGGTTGCAGGTTGCACTCATTTTGGTTGGGGGTGGCTGGTGCTTGTCGCCGAGACGAACTCATGAAATTAACTGTAGACGATATACAAGTAGAAGATACTTTGCTAATTGTTAAAATACCTGACACGAAGACTAATATAACTCGTAGTTTCACAGTAACAGATGGCGAGGAAAACTGGTTATCGTATTTTAAAAAATATGCTTCTCTCCGACCACCAATAGAAAATAGAAGGTTCTTTTTAAATTATAGAAAAGGAAAATGCACTTCTCAACCGGTCGCAATAAATACTTTTGGTAAAATACCCCAACGTATTGCTGAACACTTAAAACTTCCCAATGCATCTGCGTATACAGGGCACTATTTTCGCAGAACTTCTGCGACCCTTCTTGTAAATGCCGGGGCAGATATACTTTCATTAAAACAGCATGGTGGATGGAGGTCCACTGCGGTGGCCGAGGGATATATAGGAGACTCTATACTAAAATAAAAAATGACAAAAGAATTATTGACAAACCCGAGTATCGACCTAATGCTCAATCTGAGTCTACTTCCAATGGATCAGCTGATGTTATTGGTTACTATAATAATAATGTTGCAGAGGACATTCCTGTTGAAATTCTTCAGAATCAGTTCCAACTAAATCAAGCAACAGACCAAAATGTTTTGAATTCCATTCCTAATTTGAATGTAACTAATTGTACGTCGTGCGTGTTTAATTTTAATATTAAAAATTAATAATTACTACTCGTTACTACTATCTTAAATTTTACGAATAAATGTTCAAATAAATTGCTGTAGTCTTTAATAGCAATCTAAATTTGCGTGTGGAAAATTTTTCACACCCAATTTAGCAAAGCATCATTTTCAACACTAGTTTCTATGGAAACGAGTTCAGAAAATCCTATTTTCTATAGTGGTTGTAGAAAAATGCATTTTTGTGAAATTAAACCCCCAATCTTTGTGAAGTGAGCACGCCAATGGACAGTGTTATCTAAATTTGTTAAATTGATTTGGATGCATTTCCATTTATTACTGAAAACTGATAACATAATGAATCAGTGATAATTATTTCAAGTGAAGAAGGCCACTTCAAAGTAATGTGTGTACTCAAAACGAAAGGGTTACGAGCGTAGAGAACCTAACCCTACTTTTCACATCTTATCCAAAATGATTCTTCGAACGAAAATATTACCGAAATCAATACAAGACGCCCTTGTGACGATATTTGTGGTGCTCATAATTCCACTAGTGTATTGGTATGAACTTTTTGTAGTTATGCCCACTTTTTACGAAGTGTGGAGCTTTTGGTACACTTTCCACTTTGTGACGGGCACTTACATTTTAATAAACATATCGTCTAATTTCGTTGCAATAATGCTGTGCGATACTAGCATCCAAGGAAGAATGCTGCCTTCCACCATGGCCCGTAACTGGAATTTCTGTGCTACTTGCGAATCGCTGGTGCCCCCAAGATCCTGGCATTGCAACGTGTGCAATATCTGTATCCTGAAAAGGGACCACCACTGCATGTTTACTAGTTGTTGTATAGGACACCATAACCATCGATATTTCCTGATGTTCGTGTTGTACATATTTATAGCCACCGTATATGCGACTTACTACAACACCTTTTTCATTTGGACTAGAGTGGACTTTACGTCATATGTCACGTTAATTAAGGTTGTTTTTCCGTTAGCTATGTTGTTTCTGGACCAAACATACAATCAAACTTATTTGTTCTTGTATTTAGTAGTTGTTATCGGTAGTGTATTCACTGGAGTACTTTTGTATTATCACGTAAATTTGATGTTGAGAGGTGTGGTTACTCATGAGCGGCATAATAAATTAAACGAGTACGATTTGGGAAAACTAAAGAATATTCGTGAAGTCCTAGGTGAGCGATGGTATCTCGTGTGGACTTCTCCATTCTTAATCAGTAAATTACCACAGGATGGTATCAATTGGAATGTGAGAAGCTCAGTTAAAGCAAAGTAACTATAAGGCAAGTTCCTGCACAAACAGTATTTTTTAATGCCAAAATAGGTTCGCACATTTGCAAATTAAAGGCACGGCGTAATTAATTATAGGTTTAATAAGCTGCTATTTACAGTTATAAGAGAAACGTGTGTGATATATACCTTTTGTAACTCGAGACAAATGAAAATGTTATTTTTTACACATCCAAGACTTGTGTAAATACTCACATTGTAAAGTTGTAACTGATGGAAATGTAAATGTAGTTGAAAATACATAGCGTTAATAAATGTTATTTTTTTACTTCCAAACACTTTTTGAAAATCAAACAAGAAGGGGAAACGCAGCATTATGGAGATTTACGTCAAAAAGT
>CALNHX010007116.1:0-78438 GCA_940337035.1 Agriotes lineatus | reverse complement strand
ATCACCTTTTCAAACTGATTGTCTTTCATTAGTTTCCGAATGTCCGGGCCAACAAAAACACCCTCCTTTAACTTTGCCTCAGACAGTCCCGGGAATTTCTTTTCAAGGTATTTGAACGTTTTGCCATCTTTTGGCAATGCCTTGACAAACTGCTTCATCAGTCCAAGCTTGATGTGAAGTGGGGGTAAAAGCACTTTTTTGGGATCAACCAAAGACTCAAAGTGAACATTTTTTTCTCCAACCTTCAAAGTTCTCGTTGGCCACACTTTTTGGCTCCAGTGCTGTGCTTTTTCCCGGCTATCCCACTCACATAGGAAACAGGGGAATTTCGTATAGCCACCTTGTTGTCCAACCACCATAGAGATGACTTTGAGATCACCACAGATAGGCCATCCAAACTCCTTATATTTTAATTTATCAAGGATAAAAGCCATGTTGTCATACTTTTCTTTTAGATGCACAGTGTGCCCCACTGGTACAGAAGCGTATTTATTGCCGTTGTGTAGCAAAACTGCTTTTTAACTTCTTTTTGACGAGTCAATAAAAAGCCTCCATTCATCTGACACATGTTGAATGTTAAACATTGACATCAACTTGGGAACATCAGAACAATATACAAGTTCGCCATCTTGAGAAAAATTTGACTCAAATTGTTTTTCTCTGCTTCTGTACCAAGAGAATGAAGTTCCAAATCTCAACAAGTTCTTTTCTTGAAGTCTAGAGCCCAGTAATTCAGCAGACTCTTTAGAAAGCCCTAAATCACGAACGAGGTCGTTTAATTCTTCTTGTGAAAACTGTTGGGGTCCACAGTCTTCGACTTGAAACTCATCATCCAACTGCTCTGACTCGCTCTCTGATGACTCTGGCAAATCGTCAAAATTGTGTGGGGGCACTGGTACTGGAATACCGGGTCCATGAGGCACAGGCCGAAGTGCAGATTGCATGTTTGGGTAACATATATCTTTTTTATTTTTGGCATTGTACCCTTGTATGTTGCAAGAACAAAAGTAGCAGTCATCGCCGTGGTTTCTCGGCTCTCTCCAAATCATAAGCACCCCAAAAAGAAAATATTTCACCTTTCCTTTAGACCACATGCGAAGTCCTTCAACACAGCCTGAACACACTCCATGAGGGGCCCAAGATTTTTCTTGATCTCCGATCTTCACACCAAAATAGGCAAAGTACACTTTTTTAATAAACTCCGTAATACTTCGAGATTGTTTTTTTAATACAAGTTCGCCACAAATGTAACAGAAACTATCAGGATTATTAACACAAGCTCTTGAAGACATTTTGAAAGACACTTTAAGAATATTTAAATTGAAATGAACAAATCGAAGGACTACGAGGGGTATATATAGGGCAATGGGAAAATCCAGGTTTCATTGGAATCTGAAAACACCGAAGAAAAGCGATAAACCTTAATTGCATACTATTAAGGTAATGGGTTTCCATGATTCATACGCTGACTAATACAGTTAAATATACTAATTTTTATCATATTTCATAGTTTATAATATAAAACTATGAAGCCGAATAGGAAAAACAACTTTTTTCGGCATATTCATAAATATACGCCTTAAGGTAGGCAATCCCGCAGAAAAATGCATTTTGCGGAAAATTCTTACGTGCTGGGAAAAAACTGAAGGCATTTCCGAACTCAGCGCACCAAAATACATAAGAATCACCCATTATTTTAAAGAAAAAAAATTGGTCGCAGACCTGTGTAATAGGGGCCATTAGAAGTTGGGGAAAGCTTCCCATTATACAATTTTAGTTCAGAAAAGACTACACTTACATAAACGTTATGTTAATTATTTCTAATTAGAAAGTGGCGATTTAGATACTTTATTTTGTGTTTGTCCTCGTAATATCGGTGGGCAGCTGGACGAAGCAATAAGATCTGGAACAAGTGCTGTACAACATGTAGAAATAAGAATCCTTACGGTAACTGAGATCTTGAGGTTATGACAAGTTGTTGAATAGAATTTTAGAAAATAAAAAGAATCTAATAAGCACTAGGAAAAAATAACATGCGGCACTGAGGGAACTAGACGAATAAATCAAAAACATTCGAACAAAAAATGAAATGCAGTATAAAAGCACTATTAGCCCAGTCAATGAAGGTTTCGTGTCGCAACTAATTAGGGGAAAGCTGAATTTTTGCAGGGTGTTAGTATACAAAGTAAACAGTAAAAAATGTCAAAGTCCCGACCCCCACCCCTCTTGCTTTCCCCCCCACCCCCTCACAAACATCGCAAGAGCAGTACTTTGGTTAAATACTCATAACTCGAAAACTAATAAAGTTACAGACGTGATTATTTTTTAAAATTACTCCTAACAATATGGTGAACAAATTATGTAATATATACTTTCTATGTAGATAGCTTAGTTTTACCGTAATACCTATAAACATACAAAAAAAATGCCTCTGCTAATTACACAAACTTACTTTAACCAATTATATCTTTTTATCCTTACACTGTGGGAAGAAACGTCTTGACAAAACTTATAAATAATTTAATTAGCTTTAAAATGGTGTATCTAACATTACTTACCGTTAAAATTATGGCTTCATAGAGAGCGATGAAACAGTAGCGGGTACCGCGCCGCGCCGCTCCTAGCAGTGCCGCTGCCGCCGTTGACACTCGCCGCTGAGCGGCACCGTACTCGTATCTCGTATTTGTGTACTCGTATCCGTAGTCTTGAGTTATTTAGAGCAGCAATATAATAATTGTCACTTCAAGTTTCCATAAGAAAATAAAGATTTAGTTCACTTGTATCATCGATAAATAATAAAATTTCACTGTCTAGGCTCTGTTGTTTAGTTTAAAAATCTTAGTTTTGAGGTACAATAAATGCAAGATAGTATTTTTGATACATCAACACTAGTATAGTATTTTTATAGCTTCTTATTTCCTGCACAACGAATAATATGTTTACTAATTTTCTTTTTAAGTCGTTTACAAAGGATCGGTTGCCAACATGTTATCGGTTGGGTCCGAAATATAATTACAATGTATTCCACTGCAGTGTCCACACATAGATGTGCAATCAAACCCGGATTTTCGGCAGCTACAGTTTGTAACACACAATGTCTTACAGTTGCAAGATATTAATAGTAGAAGTTCACTTGGAGCAGGGGGATTGGTCATGGGCTTAGGTATCAGTCTATTATTTGATGTGTACTGCCAACCCCACTCTTCTGCTGGAAGTTTAAAACCTAACCAAGCTTGAATCTGGTGGTAAACCCTCAAAAGATGCTGATGAGCAGCGTCTGAAGTAGGTGGAAGTTTTGCCAAATCAAAGTTTGACTTGAGCGACATTTTTGCGGTTAGTTGCTTGAACTTAAAATATCTGGCTTCATTGAGAGTTTTGAACTTCGATAAGTTGTACATACTTAGAATGAACTGTTCTCCGCTTTCCAGAAGGATTTCTTTGTCAATGTCTTGCTTTGTAAAAAGCTCAGCCTGAGCTTTAGATTCAGTTGATTTACGTATTAAGTCAGCTGCTTTTAACTTTCCTAGCCCATAGAAAGAAGATGTCGTGTCGCAACCAGTTATGGAATGCGCAAAAAGCAGTGAAGTTCGCTGCTCAACATGTTGATGAATAAGAAAATCTACAGAGTATACTTTGGACACTGAAGATGGCTTTAAGTAGAAAAGTTTGCCGTCATGTTGGGGAGCTAATGCCACAAGTAAAACCAAGAGATCTGTATCAGTTCCCACTATAACAGTGCTATTAACAGTTTGCACATATTTAATTGCCTGACCGACAATGACAGTGTCGGCGTCATCTTCCGCAACATTTATACCTTCAACAGCACACCTTGTTGTAACTGCTTCTATTAACCTCTTTTTGTTCTGAGGGTTTGCTAAGAAATCTGCTTGTTGTGTTGTGCAAACTGTATTTTCATCAAACAAAATTGTGTGAGAAAATTTCTTTGATGCTCTTCTTTCCTGTTCTTGCCATTTCGTAGTTGGAGAGTTAGAATACCCATCGAATACCACTGTCACTCTATTTCCGTATCTACGAATTACATACCTTAAATAGTTTCCTACAATTTCTTTAAAAGTACTGTTTTTTCCCCAAACCACTGCGTGTAACAAATATCCGCCATCTAGCACAAAAACAGCTTCATTTGCCTTGAAGTTTTCTTCAACAATTCCACCTTCAAATACCTTCATAAACGATGCTTTCGTATCTTTTCGTAGTAACGTCTCGTCAAATAATGAGGGTGGGTGGGACGCTAATTCGAACTCAAAATAAGATTTCAACTTAACAGGGCTATCACAGATGCATAGGATTCTATTGACTATTCAACACTATAACATATAAGCCAATCATATTGCAGACATTTGCTTTTTTCAACCAATAACAGCAGTATATCAGTGAATATTGAGCACCATGCAAAATATTCACAAAACAATGTACCTACTCAAAAACTAAACAGCCTTGTTGCTAAATATCGCTTAACAACGATGTTATGTCCTTAGTGATATCGCCAGGTTACGGAAAAATTAACACTAACAAACTATGTGAACAAAGTTTAGCTTGCATTAAAAAATTTAAAATGTTGTGTTTTGGAAGTATTCCGCTGAATTTAATTGAGAATGAATTATATAAATTGTTGGATTATTTTTCAATAAAGTTAACCGTTATGTATTAATATCGTTAAATAGTCGTCCCAAATACCACTCGAAGTGGATATATTTTTTTAAATATTTTGCAATTTCCATAGAAATTATTGCAAATTTCACTCAACAAAATCACATTTAAATGTCACTCGCCTTCGGCTCGTGACATTTTTAATGTGATTTTGTATCGTGAAATTTAAACGCAATAATTTACATGGAAACCGGAAAATATTTGTCAAAAATATATCCACTACTTGTGGTATTACCCTTGAATATCTGCTGGGAGTTTATTGTAACCTCTTTAGACCTAACTTTGATAGACTTAATACTCGCCTGTGTTCTAACCATATCTTTCCTGTATAACTTTATTTCACTGAACGATTTTCCCACCATATTTTTCATTGCTTCCAAGCCAACTTCGTATGCTCCATCGCAATTGACAGAGGAGTCGCATACCAGCCCAGTTGAAAGTGATATTAATTCACTAGTGCCGCAATCAAAAGGATTGTGCTGACTTAACCAGTCTTTGAACTTTGACAAATCCTGTAAGTCTCTTGATTTGCGGCTTTCTCTCAATTCTACATGCTGCTCGTGGGTATTATAGTTTAATCCAAGAAAACTTCTAAAGGCTTCCCTTATCCGTAAGAATGAAGGAGCTCCTAGTACCCATTTATTTAAGGTGCTCTCAGCTATTCCTCGGCCGTGAGTTAGACCTATTGATTTTAACGATTTCATCAATGACTGCTCTATACACATGTCACTCCAATTTCCAGACTAGAACTCATCTTTCCTTCTAATAGTGAAGAGACCTTTCGTCACAAAGAGATCGTACTCTGTCTCAGTCAGCTTTGATTTGAGTTTCTTCATTTCTTGGACATACATCTGAGCAGATTTTGCATAAGGAATGTGTCCTGCAGCATGAAAGTAAGGAAGCATATCAGTGATAGTGTCTAGGTGCAATTTCCAGTTCCCCGTTCTCTCTGCTAGAATAAAATTTAACTTTAGGTCGATTTGCTGAATTAGATTTAGCCAAAGCTTTGATGTTCTACTCTCAGACTTCTTTACATTGATGAGGTCTGTCAGCTTTGCCAAGGCTGATTGAACGGATTTGTCATCACACGCTGTTGCTTGAGTAATATTACAGTGAGAAAGTTGGTCATAAACTGTTTGAACCTCGTTACAAAACACACTTACACGTACCTCTTCATCTTCTGTCACTTTTTCAACAATAGCAGCATATGTTAATATGTATGCTCTCACAGCCCTAGCAAAGGCATGTCCGGTAAGCATGTGTTTCACCGTTGCCTTACCGTAGACAGTCTCCCACAATGACTCTATTCCACTACCTTCCATTATACGACCAATGCATCCCAAGTACGACATAAGAAAATGGAAACCTCCCAACCTTACAACAATCCTTGACAAATCAGATTGATCTTCAGAGCCAGCAACGATTTCCATTGCTTTTAAGTATAGTGGCTGGTCAAAGGTCACAATGCATGTTTCCTTGTTCTTACTACACTGTTCAGCTGTAAAGGAATCAGATTCTATGACTGGGGGGCCATGCGTAATTAAAGACCTTATGTATCTGTCACTTTCATAGTATGAGGAACATACTCCCAGCGCAGAAAGTACCTCAATCAAATGTTTTGACCCATACATTCTATTTAAATATAGAGACAAACAAGTTTGTATTGACGATAGGAAGGACATTGGTCTTACAGCGGAAATTATTGAATGGTTAATCACAGCACGTTTTCTACTTATGTCAGAGCTCGAGTTTTCAGTTCGTTTTTTGGCCACTGTAGACGTAAATAGTGCAAATGTTTCAGGAATCAAATCATTTGATATGGTACTTACTTCCTTTTCACTTGAATACTTAAAGGGTTAAACGTAAACTAAGCAGACACGGCCCACTATTATCGAAGAGAAACAGTATTCAACAAGCTAAGTACTGAGGACTGTATACAAACAAGTTACAACGTGCAGTCCGACGCATGGGCGCGGCACTGCTAGAAGCGGCGCCGCGCCGGCGGCGCGGTGTCCGCTACTGCTTAATCGCTCTC
Source organism: Agriotes lineatus (assembly GCA_940337035.1). Lineage (NCBI taxonomy): Eukaryota > Metazoa > Arthropoda > Insecta > Coleoptera > Elateridae > Agriotes > Agriotes lineatus. Next base: position 71,735 of record CALNHX010007116.1, on the reverse strand, counting down.
TATAAAGCAACTATGTCATCAAATAGCTTGACTAGACCCATAATATTAAAGCTAATTAAATTAACTATAAGTTTTGTCAAAGACGTTTCTTTCCACAATGTAAGGATAAAATGATAATTTGTTAAAGTTAGTTTTTGGGTATAGCAGTGGCCTTTTTTTGTATGTTTATAAGTATTACGGTAAAACTAAGCTATCTACATAGAAAGTATATATTACATAATTTAATCGCCATATTGTTAGGAGTAATTTTAAAAAATAATCACGTCTGTAACTTTATTAGTTTTCGAGCTATGAGTATTTAACCAAAGTACTGCTCTTGCGATGTTTGGGAGGGGGTGGGAGGGGAAGCAAGAGGGGTGGGTTTCGGGACTTTGTCGTTTTTTATTGTTTATCTTGTATACTAACACTCTGCAAAAATTCAGCTTTCCCCTAATTAGTTGCGACAAAGGGTATTTTTTTACCTTTATTGGCTGGGCTATATAGAACGGAAAAGAATTAATAAAACCTGATGAAACCATTTAGTCACGGAAATGACCACCTCTTCCATAAAATCTTGCAGTTAAAAAAGACTAAAATTATTAAGAAAGACAAAACCTATAAGACACTTAAATTATCTACGAGCATTATTAAAGTGCAACTAAATGAACTAATTCCGCCTAGAATAGAACTGCAAGGTGTTAGACAGAAATGCTCAGCTACAGGGTGATAAGATTAATGTCCATTATGTAATCGCGATGCTGCTAAAGCTGACACACTTTTCTTTCATGAAAACGGGTTTGAACTATACAAGTATTAATTGCAATTTGAAACTTTTGACCATAATTATAAATATCTATGCAATTTCGTAATTCCAAAACTAAAACTGCTAGATCATATTGAGAGCAGTTGCGTTGAGTAGGTGACAATATTGCACTAGCAAAGAGCATTGGTTTGTATTTTTGCTCTATGACACGGCATGATATTAATACCAAAGACATATTGTAATGACTTCAACAATTTTAGTTTAGTCTTTTCGAAGGGCGTGATTTAATTTAATTTTGTTTCGGGTAAACTCGAATTCACAAGGTACGATCTCTCAAATGCATAAATACAGGAATAACAAATATAGAAATAAATTGTATATTGTGTTTAAAGAATTACAAAATAAGACTTAATTAGGATGAAAATGCTATGAACACAAATATTCTAAAGGAAAAATCCCTTCTGGTAACTGAATCCGCCTGCAATGGATAATGGACTCGAAGTGGCCCGTAGCTCCAACGTGCAGCGACCTCGACCGTCGTTTCTGAAACAGATTATATCCGATCTCCGTACCGGGCCCAAGATGGCGGTGTTTACGTTTTGCGGTCTGGAAAATGTTCTGAAACTAAGGGAAAATAGGGCTAATAGTTATCTCGGGTCGTGAATTAAACCGAGCAGGTACCAGTGAATCTCGACGATTGCCGGCCATGTTAGCAGCGATCGCTGGAGGACGACGGAGATTTAACTGGAGAGCCAGGCTACCGCAGGTGCGTGGTACGTGCATTTGGTCACGCCGTTGGACGGAAAATCCCTAGTAAGCTGGAATTTAAGTTTAGTTTGGATGCTAGAGATTTGGAGAGCCTATGTCGATCCGTATCGGATATCAGGAGGGCAGGTGGATTTACTTGGGGGCCGGAGAACTTTTTCCGGTTGGAGTTCTTGGTCATGAATGGAGGACCCAAGTCACTTCAAACGGCCGCACACTCGCGTTATCGGGATATATTCTAGGTGGAATAGAGTAGGAATTGCGACGAGTGCTGGTTTACCCTACGTTGCGCATCGCGGCCAAGTTTGCCTTATTGGGAATCTGCGCGCTCTGAAGATGAGTACATTGATTGTAACGGTTTTAGCGCCATCCCAATTCTTAGCATAATATTTGTGCTTTAGCTAAATTTAGTGCAGGGGCTAACGTTACAAGTCTAACAATAAATTGAATACATTTTTACTTTGCTTATCAGATCAACAATTAATTTGATGAGTGTAGCAGTGCTGATAACGTTCGCAAGAATTCTACTATTACTATTTTTGTCAATTTAGTAGCCATAAGACTTCAATTACGAGGCATTTTATCGACTGCAATTACTATTAGAACCTGAACTAGCCTTCCTATTAAGGTTGAAAATCTGCCATTGCAACAATTTTTTTTAGGGTTGATGGATACTGTAATGCAGCACATTGTATGAATGATGCATTTAATTTAATAATGATATCCAGATATCCAATGGGTATTATGTGATGTAACAGTTGTATGTTTTAACTGGTGGAGTTGAAATAGACAACCAGGGTGGTTGTTTACATAAAGTAGAAAAAAATTACTTGAATTTATAATCGGCGATAAATAGTCACGTTAAGGGTTAAATTCCCATTAATTGTGAAGAATAATAATTGAATATTTGATACGTAACAGAAATATAGTATTCTTTACGATCAAATTTGACTATGGGCCTTCTTCTTTTTCTTCTTATTCTACATACTTTATTGAGATCTATTGATCTGTTATTGTTCCATCGTAAGATCTATAATTTTCTTGAGAAATAGACTGCCAGCTATCTCTCCATTTTTTATGTGGTCTTTCAATTGCTCGGCGACCTGTCGGTTGTTCTTCAAATTCAGTTCGAGCTATTCTGCTCCCGTCCATCCCTTTGACGTGATCTCTCCATTCTCTTTTTCTTTGTCGACCGCATCGTACTATATCTGTGACTCCGCATGTTTGTCGTATTTCATCGTTGCGGACCCTGTCTCTTAATGTTTTCCCAGCTATTGCTCATAGTGACTTCATTTTCACAGTTCTCAACATGTTCGTGGTTTTCCGAGTATCCGCTCGTACTTCAGTTCCATACGTCATAATAGGTCTAACACAGGTCTTGTGAATTCTGATCTTGCTATCCATTCGCATATACTTATTGTTCCATACTATGTCTCTCAGGCATCCAGATGTCACAGCAGCTTTGGTGATTTGCCCTTTTAGGTCTTTTACTGGATTTTGGTCACTTGACAGTTCGATTCAGAGATATTTAAAATGCATCACTTGCTCGACTGCGTTTGTGTCTATAGCTAATTTACATCGTGTGGGTTCCCTAGAGAAAACCATACTTTTTGTTTTATCTACGGATATTGTAATTTTGTATCTTTGACCTGATTGGGAGAATCTATAGAGTTGCCTTTGAAGGTCGTCTTCGCTTTCTGCTATTATGGTGGCGTCATCCACATAGCAAATTATTCTTATTCTTTTGTTTTTCAGCCTATATCCTATGTTAAGAGATGTGACGTCCTCTATTATCTTCTCTTCTCTTCTCTGAAGAGAAATGGACTTAAACTGTCTCCCTGTCTGATGCCTCCAGGTACCGGTATATTTCCTGTTATCTGATGGTCTGCTTTAATTTTTGTATAATTGTTGGTGTTGAGGCCGTGGATGGCTTTTATGGCATTGAATGGTATTTGCTTTTCAAGGGGAATTTGGATGATGTCACCTAACTGTATTCTATCGAATGCTTTGGTTAAATCTATAAAGCAAGTATACGCAGGTGTGTTAAACTCTATTGCTTTTTCTGTTACTTGGTTTATTATTTATAGATGAAGATAAGGGCGTTATGCCGCGGTAATTTTCTGGGTTAGTTTTGTGTCCCCTTTGAAATATAGGTACAGTTATGCTCTGATGCCAGTATTCCGGTATTCTGGAGGTTTCCAAGATGTTGTTGAACAATTTAAGTCAGTTCTCAGACAAATTGTTTGCCACCGTAATTCAAAAGCTCGTTAGGTACGTTGTCTGTTCCAGGGGCTTTTCTATTTTTGAGTTTTCTAACTTGTTCCGTCACTTCGGATTCATCAATTATTTCGTTTTCAATCGTTTCTTGTTCCACTAATTCTATGTTGTCTTCGTAATTTTAGAGTTCTTCAAAATATGTTTCCCATGTATCAAGCGTAATCTTTTTAATTTGTACGAATTCGTTTACAGGTATCCTCCTATTATTGAGCTCCTCCACCTTGCGTTGTGCTCCGTACATGTCGTGGTCCATGTAGCTTGTAAACTATATCCAGAATTTTTTTAATTTCTTTTATTCATGCCTCTATTCTGTTTCTGCATTCAGTATATTTGCCATGTTCCTCTTGTGATGGTGAGGTTTTGTATTTTAAGAAGCTCTTCCTTTTCTCTTCCGCGAGCTCTTTAACTTCCTGATGGTTTTTTCTGATTGTTGGAGTTCATGTTTACTTTTCTTTTACCAATAGATTCTTCTGCCGCTTCATGAATACAGGTTTTAATGTTCTCCCATTCGCTTTGTACATCATCTATATTTGCACTATCTATCAGTTTTGTTGATAATATGTTCTCGTATAATTCCCTTGTGCTTTGTGACGCGAATGATTCTAGGTTGTATTTTTCTAGATACAACGGCGTATTATTTATTCTTACCGGTTTTTCAAGGTTAATTTTTCCTAGGACTACGTTGTGCTAAGTTCCCAGGTTGGCTGATGTTAGTGGCCTGGTATCTAATATTTGTGTTATTTGTGGTTATTTCTCTATTGGTTAAAATATAATCGATGATTGATCTTTGTCCTCGGCAGTTGTTGAAGGTGTACTTATGTTGGTCTTTATGGGGGAAATATTTATTACTTATTCTTAGCTCGTTTCTGGCACAAAAATTAATTAGGAAGTCGCCGTTTTCATTTAGAGCAGATTTATTGAATCGTTGTTTAACGCACGTTATAACCTCATTGGCAATGCGAGTCTCCTAATACTATTATCGCATGGCCTTTATCGATTTGGTTTAAAGTTTCTTGCAGCTTTACATAGAAATCTTCGGATTCTTCTCTAGCTCTGGACATGTCGGGTGCATACACACATATGACTATGGATCACAAGTATTATTCAAAATAGAATTCAAGATTGTTGGAAGCTATTGAAAGTGGTATTTTACTTCGAAACCAGTAAAAAGTGCAATTGCGTGTTTGTAGTATGTTGTTGAACTGTCTATCCACATAATAAGGGGCTCAAAGAGCTGCAACGAGTTTTTATTTGGTCGTAAACAACCAATGAGGTGTTTGCTGACTAATATCCAGTAGGAGCTGTGATAACACTCAGATACAAGAGATACTATCAGAAGGTTAGTGTCAATTTCTTCAGTAACATTAAGAAGTATATAGCAAGTTTGGTGCTGCAAATCATTTAAATAATTGTAATTATTTATATGGAAATTAATTTAGAATACTTAATTTTCTAAATTTTAATAGTGAATCGAGTACTCTACGTATTTCGGTCATTATAATTTGAAATTTATGTTATTGGATTAGGATATTTTAGAAACATAATTTAAATCAAGTTTGGATTTTTAAACATTTCATTAAAATATTTTGGCAATATCTACCTAATTTTTGTAATGTCAGACTAAACTTTGAAGCGATAGTAACGAACTGAAGTATAAGTTCAATGTTGCGTAGTACCTAAAGAGTGTATTTGATTAACTAAGTTAAATAATTATTATATTTTAAAGTAATTAAGTCTTCAACTACAATAAAAAGTTGTTAGTTAAACATTTATTCATCCAGCTGGGAACAAGGATTCTCATTGCTTATCAAACTGACTAGCCGAAGTATTAAAAAACTAGAATTACATAACATAATTCAAATTGTTAAATTGAGTTATGATATACGTCAATTTCGATTTATGTCATTAAGAAATAAGGTAACTACTTAAGGAGCTATACCTGATATTGCTTCTTGTAAATAACAAAAGGGTATATTTAACTTACTATTGTTTGTAATAACACCCCGCGAAAAAGTGGTATATTACGAAACACACATAACTAATAAAATCTGCTGCATTTTCACCATCCTATATCCTTTGTTTTCTTAATTTCTTCGTCGCTAAAACAATACGAAGTCTTTAGTAGATTCATTGGGGATGAGGAACAACATAATTAATACTTCATTAACTTAAATAAGCACGTCCGAAAACAGTATCATACCTTACTATGTACTGCAATAATCTTTGCTGAAAGCTGATGGTATGTAATTTTTATAATAATTAAATAAATCAGTCAAAGATATCACACATAACTTTGTAGTTTTTAATTATCAAATGTGTCCTGATTAAAATTTCTGGGTTCGTCTTTACGTTACTATAATAAAACAGTAGTACGCCCTTTTATCTAATAAACCACTGATCTTTTTGATTAGAATTGGCTAGCTCAAATTAAAATCGCATAAAACTCGAAATCTCAAGGTTTTAGGTTCGTATTTACGTTAAATTTTAAAACTGGCTGTAACGCCACTGGAATTGAATGCATACGAAACACATCAATGGTGCTGCGCAATCTGTCAAAAATCTACTAGCCCAAACAACTTCAAAATGTGCCAAGCTGCCGTGTGATTACGTTAAAACTATAATTAATTGAGCAGATTAGATGGTAAGATTTGAATTACTCGCCTACCAACGGTTTATTTGAATTTTTTTGTTTTACCGCCAAAAACAACGCTTTGCTCGTTTGTTAAGCGTCGGTCGATTCGAATTTGTTTATCTTACCTCCAAATATTAGGTCTTTCTTGTTCCACACGGTAAGTTTTGTAGCTCTAACACGGATAATAACTTAAGAAGTCTAATCTAACCTCAATTCTTAGGATCGAAGAGCTCCTCCACTGCCTGGCATTGAAACCAGGGCCCCCTTTGGTTCTGATACCGCTGTAATCGTTGCTACCGGTCCGCTTGGTACTCTGCAACGTCCTCTCACTGCTGTAGCTCTGTCGTTTGCTGCTATCGGAGTCTCGTGGACCTCCTTCGATGAACGCTTGAAGATCGGAAGCCACCACCTCGGTGAAAAATTAAATTTCGGGGAAAAACGCTACCCACACTTCCACAGATACTTTAAATTGTGCTGAACACAATGGTGCACTTTATTTTTATGTATAAAAATTGTAAGTATAAGATTTCTTTTAATAAAGTTGGAGCCAAATTCAATCAAACTTTCAATAATTTATTCATTTGTCTCTATATCCAGGTCGTTACAAACAAAACACTGTCTATCAATTCAAATACAGGAAATAGACCTAATTCATATAAGCAATTTCTAAAAACTAAATTTGGTTTTTAATATGTACTCCTGGCCAAGTTTTTATGCTCTATTGCACAGCTCTTTTAATAATGATTCTTCTGCTCTTACCTCTTGTTTAAATTGCTCAATATTATGTTCATTTTGTTATATGACTTTAATTCTACGCCTCATATGGCTGTAAACATTTTGAAACCTTCTTTGCCAGCATTATTTTAAATGACTTAGGCTTTTAGTTTGCCCAAACTGTTTTATAATTAGCTACGTTCATTAAAGATACCAAACTATGAAATTTGAGCTTCATTTCTAGCCTGCTAATACAATTCATACCGATGCTAATGGCTACTTTTGCCAATGTGAGTTCGGATCAGTGTTGCCAGACGTTCAGTGAAAGAGGCGGTAGAATCATCATTAAAAAAGCGGGAGATTTGAACTTGGAAACGGTAGAATAATGGGGGGGGTGGGGGGCACCCATACAAATAAACACTAAATGACACAAAAATTAGTACTGATTTTTATATTGTAAAAAGTTGATTTTTACATTTTCTTCTACAATGACAATGACATTAGGTAGGTACATATATGAATAAAATAAAAACCAATCAATCTGAATCTACATCACAATCGGAAAGCGATTCCTATTTCTTTGAAATGCTAGATTTATGGCGGCTTAACAGTTGTTTATTCACATTCAAATCATAACAAGCATTGCTCCCTAAAACATTTTTGCTGTGTAAAAGTCCTACAATACGATATATACGATTTTTCCTTTATTTATCGAAACATAGGCTTCTTTATCTGTTTCGTACGAATCACTCGAACAAGAATATTCGTTAATGACACAATTAAATTATGTCTAAATCCCATGTTTTCAGATTTACCTCGCCTCAAAATATAATCATATTTCAACGTATTTCATTTAAAAGATAGCAACGCATAAACACCACAAAAGCTCTCATGCAGCAGATTAATCTAAAACAATAAACATTTTTAGATGACCGTATTAATAAGTTCTAAAAGAATTTGCAAAGTTTGCACTCCATAAAATTAATTATGGTGTAGATACGATTGTATCATACTTGGTTTACGATTCTAGAAAACACGGTAGATATTTAATACATAACGGTAGGGCGGTATTTGAGAAGCGAAAATGGTAGATATACCGCTAAAACGGTATATCTGGCAACACTGGTTCGGATTGACAATTTACGTTAAAATTTACAGATGTGTGATTTACTTCAACTCTGTGCTTTTTGTGATTTGTTTTTTAAATATTCCTGCTTAGCTAGCAGAGCCGAAGGTAGGGCTAAATACCATTTCAGTACATATCCTTAATTTAGTCTCATATTTTGTTTGTTATACAGGGTGTTTCGGGAGGAAATGGAAATATTTCAAGGACATGTCTATTAAGCCAAAATAAGCTCATATGTTCAAGTCCGATTTTTATTTGTTTCATAGATACTTTGATTGATTGTAATTTAAAAACTAAAGAAATATTCATTACAAAACTAACAACACAAAACAAAACAAATAAACAAATTGCATTAATTCACAACAAATTTTCGAAAACATCACCGCCCACGATACACTTATTTGCGCGTTTACTAACTGAACTAGTAGAGAGGTTTAGTGAACGATGATTCGCTGTAATAAACGCTACAATAAAAGCTTAAAAACTGACAGTTGTGATAATTTTATAAGATTGTCAAAATGCCTCACAAATTCAGTCGTAAAGAATTATATTGGACCTTTGAATATTCGACCACATATATTATTATCTTCCAACATGATGGAGCGCCTCCTCATTATTCAAATAATGTAAGAAATTTTCTGAATACCAATTTTTGCTATCGCTGGATTGGCAGAGACCCGCACCCTTGGCCACCGAGATCACCGGATCTCACTTCCCTAGATTTTTGTCTTTGGGGATGGATGAAGTCGTTGGTTCATGCTACGAAAGTGGACACAAGGGATGCGTTACTAGAGCGCATTCTTAATGCTGCAGCGTTTATTAGAGCGAATCATCGTTCATTAAAATCCGCTACTAGTTCAATTTATAAACGTACAAATAAGTGTATCGAGGTGGGCGGTAATGTTTTTGAAAATTTGTTGTGAATTAATGCAATTTGTTTATTTGTTTTGTTAGTTTTGTGATAAATTTGTCCTTAGTTTTTTTTTAAATTAATCAAAATATATCTGAAACAAATAAATATCGGACTTGAACATATGAGCTTATTTTGGCTTCCTAGACATGTCCTTAAAATATTTCCGTTTCCTCCCGAAACACCCATAGGGTGTTGAAGCTTTAACTTTATCGGCTAAACTTTGATTTTTTTACTACACAGACATGATAAATGATTACAAGTCACGCGTCCAAGATTAGTTTGTCGAGGGACATTGCAAAAAAAAACAACAAATCTTGAGTAAAACATTTTCCGAGCAAAATCATGAGCCCCCAATACATTTTGTGGAATATTTCACAATTATGGGTTCATTTGGTATCAGTATACAATGGATATGACATTTATACTGATTCACAATGACAGTTTAATGACGTTTTTGAAATGCCACATTGCTTAAAACAACAGATTTGGTGGTTTGCATGGATAGAAATGGTAAAAGAAACTGATAAAATCCCAAGGGAAAAATTTGATTTTTTGCCACTATAAAAACACGTGATTGTTTGAATTTTGGAAAATCATGGCGTTTGATTGGATAATAGGAGATGCGGAAAATAGTAAAAGTTAATTCTTTAATACAGCCTGACAAATATGAGTTTATTTCGGTTTGTCGATTTTGATAGCTTTAACTATACATAACAAAATTAGTCTAATTTCTGCATGAATAAAATTTACTACAATTGTCATTATGATTTATCGCTGTACTACTGATGGCACTTCCCCCTGATTGCAGTTCGAACAAATAAATCAGCCCGATATAATAGGACTTTTCATAGCACATGCAGATTTAGAAACGTATTTGTTTATTCAGTGCTGAAATTGAGCGGCAGTGGAAAATGGAGCTTTCATTAGCGAAACATCGAGAGAATGTAGTGTAACAAACACACTTCAACTTTGAAATGGAACTCGTTGCTAGTTTCAAATTCAACGTTCATTTGTGAGCGAGAGTGACGTTACTTTTAATTGGTCAACCTTGCATCAAAGCCACGGCTCGGTTTAATTTCGTTAACACGCTGAAAAGCTCTGTTGGGCAGTGGAATTTTTTCCTATATCAAGAACTACTCCATAAATCATACAACATCTAAAATAAATAATGATGTTAAGTTAATAAAGGGCATAAAAATGACGACAGGGCAAAATGCGAAGTGCATGCATCGTTTTCCAGAATAATGCGGTCCTAAAAGTACGTGACGTGACACTAATGTCGATGATATTAAAAATGGCGTGTCTTCCCGCATGGTTGGAGAATGTAGAAGCTATTAATATGATCCTAGATGGATTCTGTAATTTCGCTCATGATATTGCATACCCCTCAGTTCTTATTGAAACGCATGTAGTGCATGTGTAAAAATGTTGTTTCGTAGTACCGTTGTTTGGGTCATATTCAGATGTCTAAGTGTTTGCATTTAAATAATGTAGAATCGTCGACTTGGTGACATAGTAAAGCTATACATTCACATGCGAACAAACAGTTGTAACTGGAAAACTCTAGTAAATGCGTCGCTGCGGTAGTATTGGAAAACACTGAAGGATTAAACTTTTTCATTTGCACTCAAATTTCAACAAAACCTTATCGATACTAGTATACTCTTCAATTATTGCTCTCGACTGAACAAATGCAGAGCATTTTGCCGCAGTTGGTCTTGGTTAATACCGAAGTCACCATGGTTACGGCGGTTCATATTGCAAATTTCTAGACTTTCATTATAGCAGAATTGGATGTAACAGAGAAAGAATTTTGGCACTGCGGCCCATCAAACATAATCTGATAAGAAAAAGGGACAAACAAATTCACGCTACCCACCATGTTAGTAGAATAAGGCCCCTTACCCCCTACCACTTTTAATTGGTTAAGCCCAGCGGGTGTGATAATTAAATTGGGCAATAATTAAATTGCTTGTGGCTTTTTAATAATTAAATTGCCTGGGGCCATTTTGTTGTCCTCACGTAATTCCTGGGGCGTCGGCCATTTTGATTTCGTCACACCCATTTTGGTTTTTGATGCTAGTGCCGTTTTAGATTTTGATTTTGCTCGCGCCATTTTTGGATTTTGAATTAGTCACGTGGGGCGTCGGTCATTTTGATTTCGTCACGCCCATTTTGGATTTTGATGCTAGTGCCGCTTTGAATTTTTATTTTGCTCGCACCATGTTTGGATTTTGAATTAGTCACGTGATGCACTGTATACTTACTCTCTCTCCCGCAATCGTCATATCTCTCTTGCATTCGTTTATCTTTGTCGTTCTAAAGTCATATTTTATTTTTAAAAACTTTTATGCTCCATGCCGGATTCGAACCTGCTACAATTGTATTGCTAGACAGCAACGCTAACCATTAAGCCACGGAGGCTAGTCAATACTTTTTCTTTAGATGTTCCTCTCTATGTAAGCTATTTGAAGTGTTGCCTGTCAATCCTTGGATGTTTGAAGTGTTGCCTATCAATCCTTTGTCTGAATGCCAATCCTCTTATGAAATCTTGATTGATTTTAGACGAAACTTCGTGATTTTAAATAAAATATTTTTATACTATATGTTTTAGTTATGGCAAACTTTAGGTTAAAATAGATGCAGTACTAACTTTTAAATTATTTTTCAAACTTACGAATCGAAGAAACTTAGAATCGTGTAACGTAATGTGAAATAAAAGATTACGTGCAAATAATTCGTATAAGGAGCGTAGTACAAATATACATTCTGAAATAATAAGAATATAAAGGCAAACATCATTAATTAGTCTTACTACCTCGTCGTTCAAATTAAAAACAGTTCATCGATATCACAAGAAATAGATTTTTAGGAAAAGTGTTGAGTGACAAAACTAAATAGATTCAAAGCATTGTGTAAATCTAAATTGCTGACGGTAAAGAGTTGTTAGACTTCTGTATAATTTATATTTCCAAAATCTGTAACGCGTATTCACTTATTTAAATCTAGGGACTTTTTCTAGTTATATGCACTTACCGCTGACGCAGACGCTCCTAAATCTAGTGACTTTTTTAAATCTAGGGGGTTTTATCTAGGTACATGTACTTTCTTATAGAACACCCCAAAAAATGCTACTTTAGAACGTGCAAGACGTAATCTTACAGTTAGTACGACAAGGATAAAGAATAGCTTTCAACGAATGCAAGAGATATAGCATGGTTGTGAGAGCGAGAGAGTAAATATAGGCAAAAGCATTTAGCAAGATAGAAAGAAAGAAAACGTTTAGTGTGTGTGACATAACGCTATCATTAAATAATTGTGTCTCCAAATATATATATACCGGGTGTCCATTCTCAAAGTCGAACATAGGCAATTAACATTAGTGCATTTATTCGTTTTTCATTGAAATAATTCATTTTTCTGTAGATAATTTTAACACACGTTGACAGAAAATACCTAATTTACGCCAACTAATTACCAATTTTTTTGACAAATGCTATCGAACTTGAAAAGCAAGGCGTGGCATATTTAAAAATTCCCAAGCTTTAAATTAGTATTTTAAAATAAAAACCGCATCTTGAATATTATTAGTGGTATCGTTTGATGCGTATTAATTTTATCTTTCCATTGATACCATTACCTTCCATGTAAGTTGAATTGGCGAGCAGGAAAAGGCAAAAACGTTCAATACAATGTTAATCGCCTATGTTCGACTTTGAGAACGGACACCCGGTATATCTTGTACTGGACCCCTTCTGTGATTTCCAATTACAAAATCTACAATAAATAGTGTTTTGCCACTAACACAAATGCATCGACATCTTTTTTCGAATTGTTGGCAGATTATTTACAATGCTTTCAAATTATTTAGTTTTGTCACACTTTTCCTAAAAATTCTATTTCTTGTGATATCGATGAACCGTTTTTAATTTGAACGACGAGTTAGCAGGACTAATTAATGGACGTTAGTTTTTATATCCTTATTATTTTAGAATGTATTTTTGCACTACGATCCTTATACGAATTATTTGCACGTAACATAGTAAATAGTTCTCAGTATAACAGCTGGAATTCGTTTTTTAACATGGTTAAATTCGAATTCTCGAGTTAATCAGACATATACGACAAGACTCGGACACAATTACAAAATTTACAATAAATTGCGTTTCGTCGCTAATACAAATGCATCGACATCTTTTTTCCTAAAAATCTATTTCTTGTGATATCGATGAACCGTTTTTAATTTGAACGACGAGTTAGCAAGACTAATTAATGAATGTTTGGTTTTATATTCTTGTGTTGTCCGTCAATGTATAGAGAGAAATAATTGATTTTATAAATATTAAACTTAAAGGGGTTCGCTGCATAATTACCGTTAAAGGCTCTTCAGCCTGATTTGACAAAAAATGGAACATTTGTTAGAAGTAGTTGAAAATTCTGTAGTTGAAAGCAACTCAACCCGACTTTCGTACCTATATGACAATATAATGTTGGCTAAAATTATTGATCTTGCAGATTGCGAAGGAAATAGTGTTCTTATTGTTAAGAATGAGATATGCTGTGTTTGTAATAGTCACCTACGAGGAAAATTCTTGAAATTTATTTCGGCTAGACATGTTGTAAAAGCAAAAATTACCTTATCTTCTGCAAAGTGAGAAAAAATACTTATAAAATATGCATGTGCAAAATACAATTGCTATAAAAGAATAATACAATTCAAATATTTGCTCGAGAAAGAACACAATATAATAGTAGTGAGCGAAAACTTACGAAATTACTTTAAAATTTTTATGATGAGTCAAGCATTTATATTACTTGTCGTTAAAATGTTCTAAATACCAATTTACATTAAGTTTTTATATACAAACTAACAGTGAAAAATCTGTACATTTACAATAGCATAGTTTGGTACTTCCACTTTGTCAAAAGACCCATCTTGTAAACGCACAATAACTAAAAGTTTTACGGATTTACAATGCGTTCCATTTATTTGGTTTGTCACTCAACACTTTTCGAGAGTTTCTATAGTAATATATTTATAACATAGGTTACAGATATTGTAAATATAAATTATACATATAATATATTTATAACATAAGTTACAGATATTGTAAATATAAATTATACATATAATATATTTATAACATAAGTTACAGATATTGTAAATATAAATTATACATATAATATATTTATAACATAAGTTACAGATTTTGGAAATATAAATTATACAAAAGTCTAACAACTCCTTACCGTCAGCAATTTAAATTTACTTACGCGTCTTACACAACCATTTTGTGCCACTATAATGTTGGCTGAAATTATTGATCTTGTAGATTGCGAAGGAAAAACTGTTCTTATTGTTAAAATCAATCAAGATTTCATAAGAGGATTGGCATGCAAAACAACATAAGTTACAGGTTTTGGAAATATAAATTATACAGAAGTCTAACAACTCTTTACCGTCAGCAATTTAAATTTACACAATGCTTTGAATCAATTTAGTTTTGTCCGCAAGGCGCAATCAATTAAAGGTGGTGGAAGGCAAGTTGCCTCATTGCACTCATGTTCGTTGTGACAATTTCACAACCCAATGTTTACAAACATTTACAGAAGTAAAAGCAATGAATATATTTTACTTTATTTAATAATAAGAATTTATTTGTAAACCACCGTTTCGCAGTTCTAAAATTATAATTTATATAGTCACAATTGAGTACTTACAGAAAATTAAAAAAAATATTTAAAGAAATTTGAAGTAATTAATAATAAGCAGAAAAAGTGATCTTAGTACTAATGCTATGGGTTACTAAAATGTTTTTTCATTAGAAACATAATCATCTTAAAATACTTGCATGGTATAATACCATTACCGATACTAAATTCTTTCAACAAATTATCTTAGATAGTTATGATGTTAGCTACATAGATAACATTGTTTCATATTAGCAGAAGTACCAGTGGCCAGGGGCGTCTGTTGTTTGCCCGCCGTCGGCGTACAAAGTCTCACTTGCCGCCCTTTCCGGATTACTAGTTAGGTGGTTAGTGGGGTAAGTGATTTGAGTTGAGTGAAGCTAAATAGAGAAGCATTCTGAATATAAACCAAACATTTTTATTTATTATTATTTTCAGAATCTGATGACATCAAAATATCAATTACAATATTAAAAGTAATATTTGTTACTTTATCTTATCGCAAATTCGCTTAGAATAGCATTTATATCTTTTAATGGTTACATTGTCCCAACCCGTTAATGTTTAGTCCTAAGACAAGTTTTACCCCGGCTAGTGGGTCAGTCGAAACATAGGATCGTGCTTATTTATAGACAAGTTGCAACTATATGAAGGCTCAGAATATGTTTGCCTTAGCCGAATTCTGTACTTGCATTCACATTTGCTGAAATAGGAAACAAAATATGCTTTAGACCGATGTATGCCACAGCGCTCGCCGCTAGGATTTGCCTTTGATGATATTAGTACTGTCTGATAATTGCTGTACAGTTTTTGAAAGAACACGTACAAAACACAGTAGAATAAACGCAAAAGATAAACAAAACGTTTATCTCCAATACTAGCGAGATTACATGCACAATAATATAAAGAAATTAGTTCTTTGGGACGTCTTCTGAATGCTAGGTACTTTATGATTTTTAATTATTTATTCAGAAAGTGCCGCAAGGATTAATAGTTTAATAAGCAGTGGCCTTATGGGCTAACGGCTCTCTATAACCATGGGAGGAAGACACAACTCAAACTATTCAACAGTTAAAAACGCAACGCTAATTATTCATAGTTAAATAAACCCGAACTACTTACGCCATGCATTTTTTTATCAAAATCCCAATGCACTTACAGCAAAAAAATCGCTTACCTTAGCAATTGGTACGGCGGGATGGGATTTTGACAATATTTGTCCTGGAGAGCGTCGTCGGTTCAGGGAGAGTCGATGAAGCTACCCCTTCGAAAAGCCCTAATCAAGACTGCTACATAAGACGTTCGGGGAAGATGGCACTGTTCCTTGGGGTTAACGGTGGCAGAATTTTGCAATCCACTTTACCGTGCGCTGGAAGTTGGTGTGACAGATGATTCTGCCACAGACAACCTCTCTCCTCTGCGGAAGGCGTAATTGCAACGATAAGTCCTCAATCCAACGTCAGCCTTCTGCTGGGCGCTGCTTACCTGCAAGCTGAAGCATATTCACAACTTCGTGTAAATACACACATAGAACTACAAATGTCAATGTTACCATATGGTCTCAACAAAGTTTTACCATAAACGTTACAAGTAACCATATGGTAACAGTAAACTTCTGTTTTTGGTTATGCTGCAGTATTTCTTGATATACCAGGTGATATCTAAAGACTTTTAGGTGCAGTATGCAAAAAATTAGAATTTTTATACACGTAGAAACCTACTTGCCCAATAAAGGGTTAAGGCTAGAAGTGAGTCTCTCCAAAAATACTACTACTGCTACTACTAAATAAAACATGACACCAATATTTTTTATTTAAGCTCTGTACTTTATTTGAATTTTGAATACATCACTGAGGTGTGTTCATCTGTGAACTGATATAAACTGCAAATGTCTTAAGGGGTAGTTAAACCTGGCTATTCCATTCACATCCCTTCATCCCTTCAACAAGTTCCAAACTCCTACAGTATAATAACCTGGTCCTATAAAACTACAAGTTACGTTTTCTGAAGTGCTTCCTGAGACGTGCAAGACGTTAAGAAGGCTTCCAAGCTTTTGGCGCTGAATCGACTACCACTATGAAGCTAGAAGAAGAAATGGAGGAATTACACAAATCAGGAGGCACCTTAGACGGTACTATAAAACTGGATTGGCGTTGTTATATTGCTAACGTGGTTTTTTAATCTATATTCAAATAAGATTATTTCGGTGAATGTCAAGGTCGCGTCATTGCTGGCATAGAAGTGAAGCAAAAAACCAACGTAACTCAACGTGTCATCTACGCCAGCATCAAAACTTTTCTACCAATCGAGGAAAGAAGACGCTTACCACAGAGACGGAAGGAAGTAACCTTTGTCTCCATTAAGGTTGTTGGTGTGTTTGTAAATCTTGCTGCTTCACATTCTGGATGCTAAAGAAGAATAGGAATTTGCAGATAACAGCTAGAAGATTAATCAAAATTGATTTTGTAGCAGGGATGATATTGTAACGATAGCTTCGAGGCAAATTCTGGACATACAAATACTTTTAATTATTTCAAATTTTAGCTAGGTATTTTAGTGCACATTTTGGGTGGGAGTCATTCGGCCCGCGTCTTCAACGCAGCCGTTTTCCCCACTATTTGATTCCCCAGGCTGAATTTGAGATTACGTGAGCCCCAGAAGCGTATAGAAGCCCGCGCTTTGGGCAGAATGAACTACTCTTCGAGTCCGCCTGCCCTAACCAATGACCTCTCCTAAACCCAAAGAACCTACCTGGGTTGTGCAAAAGGCGCTAGTTCAGGTGACGCGCACAACCACCCTTTTCCAAAACCCCGATCGAACTTTGCGCTGGTCTGTGACGAGTTCGGATTCCGTCCGCAATACGTCCTGATGAACACTTGGCGCCGGAACACGTGACAAGGCTTTACCTAATCCACCGATTTGGACACCGGCGGTAGTCCAGGTGACGTGTCCATCTTCCTCATAGCATATTAAAACTATCCTGTATACTATAACTATAAATCCTCAAGGGAAGTTATAAATGTGAGACGTTGAATACTACATAAATTATCCGACTTCCTGGCGGCCCTTCGTATACGTCCAGAATTTCACTGTAGACATGAATTCATCTAGCGGCCGCCGATGTAAGCAAATCCGAAATCGCCAGTTACACAATTATAGAAGCATAATCCGCATAAAGGTGAACTCGCCTTCGAAATTCTCAACCTATCCCGAATGTAATTGTTGGTTTTAAACGCCTTCTTTATTGTGCATGATTTGAATTTGCGTTGTGCTATTGGTTCATCGTATCAATTTGGTAATACTATGTTTTTTGTGTATGTAGTACCGAGCATATAATGAAGATATTATACCATCCCTGACTTTCGCTTTTTCGACTTACTTATACGTTTTAGCAATGCGCGGGGATTCTGAAAGCACCCTTGGTGACATGATTTCATTTTCTGTGGGTTCTCTGCATGGAATAATTGACGGTTGACATCCGGACGCCCCACCTACGATTGCTTCTCTACGCCGACGACATCCGTTTAGGAAACGAACTGTGCCAACAGCTCCATGGCTTAACGCAGCCGTGGAAGAGAAGGTTGCATGAATATAGTATGCAGCTTAAAATTGAAAATCCTGAGTATATCAGTCATCAAAATCGACAGCTAAGACCTAAATAAAGTCGACCAGTTTAAGTACCTCGGCTCCACTATCACAAACGACGTTGACACCGTCTCTGACGCTCCAGCTGGAGTCAATGCCACGTTGATATTCATGTTGCCAAAGTACACGATCATTATACTAGCAGAAAAACTTTAATGTCAGATAAAGCTAGTTTCTAAAATGCAAAGGCATACGTTTGCGTAAGAGGAGGTAGAAGAACAGACGGAAAGCCCTGTAGCTTTTTATGATCCCTTGCGTTGTGTATTTCGTAGCCTTTTTGTACAATAATTTCGTTTTGATAGTATATTCGATAGAAACTCGTTCACAATCCACAGCTGTGTGTATTCATAAATTACATTCCAGCGATGATTGTTATAAAATGTAGGCGATAAATAGTCTGAGAACAGCTTAATCCAAAAATAATTGGAAAACACCCTTTCCTACAACGAACAATGGCGAGGAATTCAACGAATCAGTATCAACAATGGTAGATCGGAAAATTGCCAGTTCTTTATATTATAAATTTCGTATTGCATGTAAGGGTTCCACCTGTCTAGAAGAAAAATATTTTTGAAATGTATTACTAATTCTACACAATTCCTCCTTTGAAAAGCTTGGTAGGATTTGCTTCCAGCGCTATTACTGCTTTGGTGTTTGCACGTACAATCTAAATTGCTAGTCCTGTAAAAGCTTCGCCCTTTTCGCTCAATTAACATCGTATTTGATGAGCCTAACAAGAAACTCGTCTCTGCCAAATTCTATCCCGGACACATTTTATTGGCTTAGCCCAATACCTGTTATTGCTGATTGAAATACCTTCCACTATTTCCATCAAACATTCAGTGCCTGTAATAAATTGATTAATTTTGTTCGTGTAATTATTATTTTTGGATTTGCATCATTTATAAACAGAGTTGGCAAATTCGTCTACACAACACAAATTTAAAGCTGATCAGCACAATTGCCAACTAATACTGCAGCCGGTGGCAAACTAGAGTGTTAGATAGTTTTTTATTTCTTGCCAAGCACACTATTATCTTTGTTATGTTATTCATATACTTGGTATTGGAGAAAGCGCAGATAATTTATTATCAGCAAACTTAGAGGTACTATTGCAGGGTTGGCTATGGGACAATGAGAAAGATCCAACAATTGATCCCTTCCAACAAAAAAGGTCTACCAACTCCAATGTACTTCTGTCAAATTTTACATCGGACAAACGGAGAAAAACATCCAATGTAGAATAGAAGAACATCAGAGCTACACATAACTAGGAAATTTGGAATACTTTTCAAAATTTCATTTCTTTACGTGAAAACCTTTATAAAAGGTTTATAATTGGAAAAGATAATACAAAATGTTAATTAGATTTCTTTTGATGCAAGAGTGCATTTTAAGAGAAATATTTTCAGTGGTAATTAATATCTAGTTAAATGGCTTCTAAAAACTCTGAGCTACCCCTAGTAATGAATTATTTTGACAAAAAATTATGTAAATGTTCTTTTTCAGCTGTCTAAATGAAGAAATTTTTCTTTCTTCAGTTCACATATGTTCTACAAATTTGGGATATTTTTTTTCCAAATTTTCAACCAAAATTTAGATAGAAAATTACTTGTTAAACAACTTGTTATGCTGACATTTTTCTCTATCTTGGCTAGTAAATGCATTTTTTGCAATTATTGTCAACAAATTTAAAATTTTACGGATAATGGAAGCCGTTTCGTCCATTTGTAATCTTTTTTCAATCACCTTTGATCGCCAGGGTTCGATTTTCCAAAACACTCTGAATAATAATGTTTCCCTTTTGATTCCAACTTTTTGGCGATCACTGTATATTAGAGTGTGATATCTCTAAGCAAAATATCGAATTCGAATAAAAAAGGTTGAAAATTGCTGCTATAATATTACTACATACAAAAACATTCTTATGAAGTGTCTGCACTAAATCATTAATGCGACAGTGTGTATCCCTAGTACGCATGAAGTGACACATCCAAAATTCCCTGCCAGGAGAAACACATTCGTAAGCAATTCAAGTGCTCTCGGAAACGTCAAGGAAAAGTGGCATCAAAGGAAGCAAGCAATTACTTGGAACGTGGCCTATAACCGGACCGTGTCACGAAATCTGACACTTTGGCTCCAGGGCTTTTTCCGAGCCATCACGGAAGCTCTTTCGGTACTAATAATTCAGGATTAAACTGTCAATACTTGAAGGCGCAAGCTCACAGCGTGGCCTTCGAAACCTACTGATAATTTCCTTTTGAAAATGACAGGCAGTTCGCGTGAAGGTTATTTTCTAATTACAGCTGTCTAGATGGTGTAAAAGATTCAGAAAGTTGCTGGAGACGAACAATTAGTCTTGTTATAGATTTGCCAAAATTGTAATCTAACTTTTCAATTGGGTGTTTGTGCTGTTTATAAAAACAAACAAATCTGGCAGTTTTCAATAACGTTGTAAATAGCGTATTGTCCCCAACGAACCACAGCTTTAATTAAATCTGATATCCAGTGGGATTTGTATTTTAAATCATTCGAGTTTTAATTACCAGGGTAAATTGACCGAATGCTTTTTAATTACTTCAAAATAAACCCATTTTCAATTTAGGCTAAATTTTGAAAGTTTGCAAGTGATCCCAATGATTGAAACTCACTGCCTATAAATGCTGAACATTTTTTTATTGCTTGTAGAGTGTTATTGTTACATTTTCTAACGAGCTTAAGTATCATAATATCCAACTTAACCTTCATATTGGTGTGAACAAAAATGGTGGCCAAAATCTATTGGAATATATAATGTTGAATTCTTTCTTGTTTACTTGAAATTTAGCAGTAAATTTATATGTGGCTGTTGAGATGTCGAGGTGAATAAACAATCAATCGAATTATAAGATTTGAATCTCGAAAATATGTTTTTACATTTTGGTTGCCAAACCACTCTAATTGGCAATATCAGGAAATAAAAACACTTTACTTGAAAATTAGCTATCTCACCAATAAATATAGTCTCTAACAGAGGAAACTAACAGTTTTTATAATGGAAAATTTTTATGGCAGTTCTTACAGGGCAAAACTGATTTACGACCCGCAACCAGCCAACGAAGGTGGCTCAGTAGCTTAATGGGAAGGGGGGCGCGGAGCTGTAGGCTGGAAAAAAAGTTTGCGGTAGTGCAAATAAATAAATTGTACCTTAAAGGTATGCGGAAACATCGAGGTATAATTTGGTTAGGCGCCACATACATCGCTTAACTTATAAAACATATTCGGAATTGCGGCAATTCAGAACATGTATTGCTTAACTAATATCTATAACATAATCAACTTAGCTAGAATGCAGTAATGTTGCACACAAAAACAAGGATAAGTGAGCTCTCGGTTGAGCCAGGATTTAAGCGGACAGCGGTAGTCGCCTACTCGGATAACTTGCTTCCTAGGCTTGTCGAATAAAGAGTAGCTTCAATTCAAGACGTGGGTATTCAGTGATAGAAAGAGGGACCATGGCGGTTCAGAGCGTCGCTATACAGGATGTTGTAAAACATTAGATGGCGGGACGAAGTCCCTCAAAGTATCCGACCAGGGGTCGAAATAAAATTCCACTGCACAATCGTGATTAGTAAATCCGACAACGTCACAACTGCCCTTAGGGGACGTTAATGTATCTGCCATCACGCCCGGTCGACCAACCACATTCTGCTAGTTCTCTACGCTGACCGACTGCCCTCGCGCTAACTTGAATCCGCGCGAAGAAATTTAGCTGTCTCTTCACCTCTTCCCCGAACATAAAAGGTGATTGCAGCAATACTTAAATTCGTAAACATATAAAGGAGTAATTTTTCAAATTAAAAATTTATTTGTTTATTATGTTATAAGGTCAAGTATAATTCCCCGAGAGGTTCTAACATTATAACAAATACATAACTTTTGAAAATTGGCGAAAGGTCTAAATGGGGTTATATGTTACCAGTGTAGATAACGTTAAATCGAAAATTCAATTCATAGTGCAGAAACACTGCACTACTCGAACAAGAAAAAGCAATTAGCTGCACAAACTAAAGCGATTGAGAGGTGCATCGCTAATTCCCACTCAAGTTTTCGTTTTGCTTACAACGTGAAATGCATTTACTTAAGGCCTAACGAGTATTTTGCATTAGTAGTAGGGAATAGTTAACTACGTTTAGTGCCAAATTGTATAGATTTACTTCGTTGCCAACAATTTCAGTGCGAAGCATCTCTTCACAAAGAAAAACGTCAATTACATATTTCAGCCACACGTTTTTACATCCAAGATTAGAATAAACATGCATTGTTCAAAGTCGAAATCCAGGAACATTACCACACCTTCTAAGAAGATTTTCTTGGTAGTACTGTGACTAACATGGATTAGAAATTTCTTGTTCTGAGATGCAGTAGATGCAGCTGCAATATTTAGGGTTGCTTGCCTTTTACTTTGGAGTTAATCAAAACTAAAAAGTCGTTTGTTAGTATAGAATTGCCCCCTCATTAGAATTTTGGCTTAATTGGTCGAAGATCTTGTCTTTTAGATTAGTTAGTCATTATACAGGGTGTATTAAAACTTGCGGAGAATATTTACAGCACGCATGTGAAAGACTAAACCAAAGGTTCTATTTCTAATTTGGTCTTAAACGATTAGTTTTTTCAAATATTAGCGATTAAACGTTTTCAAATTAAGTAACGTTTGTACATCTGTAACGCAAATGAAATATGAATCCGGGTACCCGTATTCTCTAATTCTAAAATTCAATCAAGCATGCAATATACCTTAATGTCGCTAATAATGACCAAACATGTTACAACTCAAGACGGAATTTCTTTTATCCTTTTTTTTACAAAAGCTGCTCGAAGAGCACCAGCAACTTCTAAACATTTGGTATATTGGGTAATAATGTTTATATTTATACGTTCAATGAGTTCTTCTTGGGTTTCAATTTCTGTTGCATACACCAGAAATAGAAATAATCTAGAATATTTAAGTCGGGACTTCTTGCAGCCCATAATATTGGACCACCATGGCCGATCCACGTCTTAGGAAAGTTTTGGTTTAACCATTCTCTAGTTTGAACCCTCAGTAGGTTGTAGTTCCTCCAATAATCACTAAAGAGTGTTGTTTAAGAAATCGATATAATTTTCGGCATTTAATCGACGAGGCAAAATGTGTGGGCCTATTAGTATATTTCTAATAATCCCAGCCCATACATTGAAACTAAATCTGATGATTAGTTTAGTGAAACACTTGAGGGTTTCTTCGGCCCGTTACGAGTAAATGTTGCTTCCTCCGTCCATAAAATCTTTGTAGTGAAAACCGGATTGACTTCTTGTTGCCGCTTCAACCGTCTGCCAAACTCTATCCGTCGCGGATACCCTTCCGGAACCAACCCATGGACTCGCTGAATGTGGAAACAAATACATTTAAGATATTTCCTATACAAGGAAAAAGCAACTTGGAACAATGATAGCACCGAATAACTAATATGAAATGATTTAAGGAGAACCTTTACGAAAATCTTACAAAATGACGTTAATGACTTACATAACTTCCTAATTGTTACTATTACATTGTAAAGATAACTGCATACCAGTATATTTATTTTACTTGTTCAACTGTAAGTTACTGATATTATTTTACTTGTAATTCTCAACCATAGGAATTTGACAACTGAAAGTAACACCATTAATATCTTAATAACCAGCAGGTTAACAAAAATAGGTACTAAAGCTTCTTACTTGCTGTTTGACATAGAAATGCGTGATGTAAATGTTTTCCGTACGTTTTAATACACTCTGTATATTAATCAAGGTATACGCTTACTGCGCAACTTGCTCCTTTTTTTAAATTAAGGATTGTCTTTAATAATGTTTGAAAATTTATTTATTTATTTATTTAATTCGCACTCAGCCAACAGCCGTTAGGCCAATTATAGGCGTCGCTGTGCAGTTATGAGGACTTCCAACCCCACTAACGACTGTCATGATGTTGTATAACCGCCGGGACCAACTTTTTTCCGTGATAGCCGTACCACGAGGCGCCGAGAGATGCAGCCGTGGAACTCCCATCCAAGTTCTGACCAGAGACAGCGTTGCTTAACTCTGCTGATCGAACGTGGACGCTTGTTCAAGCTACACCACTCGGGACCCTTCTGTTCTGAATTTGATGATGTCTGGAATATTTTCCGTTTAATACCAATAAGTACGTTTGTTTTTTAATTATTTTCTTCTTTAGCAGATGTTAGTTTAAACGAATGGGTGAAAACTACAATTTCTATTTTAATGTCTTCAATGCACGATAAAAATCGATTGAAATTTAAAATAAAACAAATCTTCACGATAACGTACCGAAGAAGAAAATATATTACATCTGTAGAGAAATTTAATAAACATAATTCTGCTAAATAAACTTATGAACGTGTTCAATAATACATCAATTTTGCAATGAGTGGCGACCGTGTTACCGGGGAAAACAGGTCTACGATTCCGCAAGAAAGGAAAAGTGCTCCAGTCAGCTCGCGATTGCCAACAACTGATTTTGGCCAGAAAGTGCCTGTATAAATTCGGGTAATTGTTAATCGCCACCTGTTGTGTCTGCCTTGATGTGGTACGCTCTCAAAATGATAGACATTGTCTCTTTGGAATCTAATACGTTTATCGCACTTCAAAAAATTCGGGTAACTGCATTCTCCTTCATGAATAAAGTACGTTTTCAATATAATAACGGTTATATTGAAAAAACGCAAATACTTCTATTACCGTTCACAGGTGATTTAAGTTGTAATTGCAGCGGGCACGTTACGTTACACAAGAGGTTTTTAGAAAAATTGTTCGTCCACGGGAAACAAATATTGATAGCTTTCTAACAGGCTCGTAATAGTTTGCAAGAAGGCGATTCAAACACTGCCAACGTAGACGTTCCGAAAACTTTAGGCGGCGTAAGGCAGTTAATTGTTTTATTATACTATTACAACGTGTTTACGACTGTGATAGTTGTCAATATTCGTTTCATAATTAACATGACAAGTGTATCTTAGCTTTTGAATGCAGCAATTTGGTTGGCATCGTGATTACAAAATCTAATAGTTATAACTTCGAACTTGATGCCAAAAACTGTTCGATAGCAGCCAGAACGATGGGCTCGAGTAAGGAACGGCGTGCTGGACGAAGAGGAATCCCCCGGAATGGAGCGGATACGACCTACTCAAAGTGTCGTTCTGCGAGCGACTCTGAAGAGATATATGAATGCCAAAACGGAAGAATTTCCTAAATATCCGATCAAAGCCGACTGTAGCTTCGCTTCAGTGTGACGGGACAGGACTTCGAAGTCCAAGTCAAAAAGTCTTCTTTTACTTGACTTTAACTCACTGAAATATTCGCGCGAGAATGTGGGCCAATTCCGACCGCCCCCACGCGCGTAGTTATGCATATCATCATATTCTAGATACATTTTCCTTTATATTAATCTTTGTTATGCACATCTTCATCTTGATGCTTTGCTTGTGTGTTAACCAATATCTTTTTTATGTATTATTTTTGTCATTTCCTCGGTCTGTCTAAGATTCTATGAACTACGAGAGCATCACCTCTGGCTGTCTTAACTATGCTGTCGTTTTGCTTTCTGTTAATATGTTGGTTCCACTGGTTTCCTGGATTTTCAATAGTTAATTCAGTGGTGTGACGTTACACATGCTTCTGATAATCCTTCATCACTTTTCTTGTGTGTGCCGTGTTACACCTCGTTTCGTCACCATGTGATTCATGGTCGGACTGGACTGCTATGGATCCTGGATTTAGCATCTTTACGCAGGCGTTTATTTTTGCATATTGTGCATTGAAATAGCCTAAGGTTAGATTTGACTCCTCAGTTTTGCATTTTAACGCATTCACGCTCAGAACGATATCCAGCACATTCCCATCAGATTTTGATCTAGATATCAAGGCTCATAAAGAGGGGCCCCAGCTTCCAGACCCTTTAGGGCTTAATCGAAGCCGTCCAACAACGTAAGATGCACTAGAGTACGTAGAACGAACCCTCCCTAGCACCCAGACCCTTCCTGATTTTCGACCTGCCACCTTCGACCTGCTTTTCTGGTCGCCGATAATTCGCTATCAAAAAGCGTTCACATCGTATCTCTGGTAGCCGAAAGTAGTAAGTAAGGACAAAACGTACCTCTTACGAGCGTACTTTCCAGCCTATCCGCGATATCCTGCCATACCGCCAGACGCGAATTACTGCTCTCGCTTATAACCCGAGGCAAGCGCAAATTCGTTGCCCACCGTCGGCCATATTGACTGTGCGCGCTGCGGGGCTTTTGCGAGTTAAGAATTTAGCTTGTTGCATCACTCTAGGTGCCGTCAAACGTGGCCCTCATATGAGAACCACAACCCGGGTATTTGTCGAAATTTAGTAATATTAGTTCTACACTAAATTTAAAAAAACGCATCCATTTTGTACTGTCATGTTTAATTCGGAACTGCTGCGTGCAACACTAGGCGATTATTTTGCTGAATCTTTTCGACTACCCATCTATACCAACCCTGGCCCATAAATGGTGGGTTGCATATCTCCCATAGCCAGATTCACGTCCAGAGTCCAGAATAAATTTGTTAGGCAGAAGCATTACGTCAACAGTTCAAACTGATTAACCAGACTCTTCACTGATAAAATCTGCTGCTATGGCTCTTATTAATTTAGTAACATTTATTCGGTAACCCTTTTTAGGTTAGAATATATTGTAAATATTATACTATGTCAATTTATTTGAATAAAAGCATGTAATATACTGCGCCTTTGAGCTCTAGGTTCAATTTGATTTTTAATATACAAGAAGAAGGGGTTTGAGGGACATAAAATATACAATATTACAGCTTCAAATCATTCCTGCAAAATAACGAGAAATGAAATATTTGATAACCAATCGCCAATTACTTGACAGATATTCCCCAGATTTGAAATATAAGTCTCGAGGAATGTAATAGCAGAACATCTGTCGCCAAACGAGCTCATCATTTAAGAAGCCTCTAACACGGCCGCGTCTTGATTAAATGTTGCGAAACTTGGGAGCTTTGTTTTGCTCTAACCACGTTGCTCCGGATTTGTCAAATTTCGCGAAGGGCTGACGACACGAAGTTCTTTACAAGAGCACTTAGCCGTACACTAAGTTGGTTTTTCTAGGATTAGCATCGAGTTTCGAAACGGTAGTCTTCCGAGAATTATGCCGCAGGCCTGCTACTACCCTCTCATGTTGTGTCAGTGTAATACTTCCGAGGCAACGCGAATCTCGTGTTGCAGCTGAATCACGAGGCGATTTGCGTTTAATTATTTGATAGTTGCTGTTGTTGCAGCTGATGATGTACTTGGTTGGCGCGTTAGTCTCTCCATTTAAAAGCCCCATCAAAGATCAGTGATTCACTCGAATAAGTCCATTAGCAAACTCCAACTTTACTAAAGACCTAGTTTAGTGACTTTCGTATTCTAACAGACATGTAAAGTGCAGGGTGACCATCCAATTGTCTTTGTAGAAAAACAAATTGATGGCTTCAAATATCATATCTAGTTGCATGGACAACAGAACACTAGGGATGCCGACTAAGGGTCTTGATAGTTAAGCAATAGTAGCCGTGGTCGACACTCGGATTGCTGACCATTGTGGTAGTGACATCGCAACCATTCTCCTATCTCCGGTTGTCAAAAGCGCTAATCCAATTTGAAATATTTCAATCACAGTCATGAAGTACGGAAAAAACCAATAGCTTACGTGTTAGAGCGGTAGCCGGAAAACGTAACCGTACGATTTTAAAAATCGCTGCGTAATAGCCCAGAATCGAAAAATGTCTACAAAGACTTAAATTCCTCTAACCATGCTCAATTCATAATATTTAGAAACTTTTTGGTAGTTACTATAACTTTTATCTAGAAGATGAACTTCGACTTGCTACAATAAAAAAATAACGAAGGAACAATAGCCAGATTCTATTTGTTGTGGCGGGGAATTGTATGTAATTGCCATTTGATTAAATACGATTTTTACAAATATAGTTAGTGTCATTTGTCAATAATCATTGAAATGCATAAAATAATTAATACACTAATATAAACAAACACCAAGATTGATGGGAAAGAGTTTTTCTATTACTGACAATGACTTATTGTTTCAGGTATGCAGATGATATTGAAATAATTATTACGCGGACGAAGTACCAGTTGTTTGCATTGCTACACAGTTAGAAGCCATCGGACTGTAAGTAGAATCTTATATGAATCATTAGGATCGTTCGAAAATTTGGCTCGCACAGAACAGGAAAAGGTTTTCGACTCATTAAACTTTCACGTTGGCGCGAGGGACAGACCGGTAGTTGGTCAGACATAATTTAGAAAAGAGGTTGCTTATTGTGTGTTATTTGTTCGGTGAATAGAGCAGTTTGGAAGGCCCTTTACTGTTTCCATTTGGTAAACTGATATGAAATTACGAATTCTTTTTTGTTTGAGTTTCGCGGAATTTCACATGGACTTCATGCATTCAAAATATCATTCTGTACCTTGCCGCTATCTACTGTTCTGCAATCGACTAGTAAAGCATACTTTTACAGATGCTTTATATAGGTCCCGTTTGCGAGCCTGAAGTTATCGTTTAACGGCTTTGGAGCCGTTGCTCGTCTGCCAAGATATGCGATCAGCGTCAAAGCCCGCCGCATTGGCTTTTCTGATAAGTCAATCATCAAGTATGAACTGCATCTCAGCTAAGTTGATTATATTTTTATTATTTTGTATTGACTGTGTTCTTTTCGCCAATTTAAAATATACTCGAATAATATTTCGCATGTATACATTAGCCCCACTTGTTTTCTAAGCAAATAAGTTTGCCTTTGCGAAAGAAGTTTTGGGGCATCTTTCCGTTAGAAGTTCAGTAACGCCTTCGGCGTTCTGCACCAGTTTTCTCAATGCGGCTTTTCCCTGAGAGACTGATAACGCAGGTAATCATCTGCTAGTTTTGCTTATCGAACAACGTGACGTCACAAGCAAGTACTTATTCTTTTGGAACACTTTGTTGTGGTTGCAGCTGCATGGATGACCTGTTTAAAGCAATTTGTGACGGTTCGAATATCTTTTAAGCCATTTCAATTTGTTTATTAAACGCCCGGCAACTTTCCTCGCGTCTAGGTGCTTACTAGGTTAGATATCTGGGACTTCTTACCTTTCGAAATGGCAATGCGTGCGCTTTTTCGGCGCATGTACATTAAATGTAAGTTTCCGGCCTCCATTACGGGCATTTTCTAAATCCTCTTCCGAGCTTCAAGTTGCTTTTTTCGTGGCTCCAAATTTGGTGACACTTGTTAAGTGGAAATATCCCGAAAAATGCACATAATCCGTTGCGTGATTGGATTCTAGAGTTAATTGTATTACTTCGGCATTCATCGAAGCCTCTTGTCTGCGAGCTCTCGGAGACGACGTCGTCCGCCTGTCCACCACGTGGAGGAGTCGAGATTGCTGCCGCAGGGCCCTATTCCCGGTTCAAGGTTAGATGTTTCTTGTCCGCGGTGTGATCGAGTGCGTTCACGGCGAGACCTCAAGCCCCAGCTGTTGACCGCAGTGCAATCTGTGGGGTACCGATAACATTCCACATCGGGCCTTTGCGCTATTCGATATGCTTTTTGTGCCCGTAATGTTAATGAATTGTAACGTAGCCTTCAGCTGCTTTACGCTAATAACTTGCCTTTTATATCGCTACTTTTTATGAGTTGCAACGCAGCCTTCAGCTGCTTTACGCTAATAGCTTGCCTTTTGAATCGCTACTGTTAATGAGTTGCGACGCAGCCTTCAGCTGCTTTACTCTAATAAAGTGCCTTTTGTATCGCTACTGTTAATGAATTGCAATGCAACCTTCAGTTGCTTTTTGTGATTAAATTTGTCTTTTGCCTTGCTGCGGCTGTTTGTTTATGAAATGACCTTCAGTTGCTTTACGCCGCTGAATTCCTTTTGTACTGCGGCTGATCATAATTGTGAAAATAGCAAATGGAACTTATTTGACACAACTCCTCATAAGGCAATTAATCGCCCCGTTGTATAAATGGAATTTGTCTTTTGACGGAAACGCCAGTGTCAACGATTTCTTAGAAAGAGTAGAAGAGCTAAGAATTTCTCGTGGAATTACAAAAAATCAAATGTTCAAATCAGCACTAGAGATCTTCAGTGGACCAGCCCTGCTATGGTACCGATCTATTTGAAACACGCTGATAGCTTGGAGTGACTTAATGACGAGATTGAAGCTCACATTCTTGCCGAGCGATTACGAATACCGGTTATGGGAAGAGATTCGTCAACGAACCCAAGGAGCGGATGAGAAAATCGTCATTTACGTATCCATTATGGAAAATTTCTTCAACCGACTACTTAGTAAACCCTCCGAAGCTACTTGTCTGGAACTTATAAAACGCAATCTCCAGCCTACTTATCAACGAGCCCTTGCTTTGGAGTTCGTAACTTCTTTACAGCACCTCATTAGCGTCTGCTGAACCGTGGAAGATGTCAATGAGCACCTCCAAACTTTCCGACCTCCCCCTAGCCAGCCGGCTTACTTACTGGAACCCAATTTGGCCTATAAGAGATTTCGTCCAGCCGTTCGCGTAGCTACTATGGAACATCGAAATCCTGAGGCGTTGCAGAGCCAACTGGGAAACCCCTGCTACGCCGCCTACTCAATGACTTGCTGGAATTGTCAAGAACCCGGCCACCACTCCAGTAAATGTACGAAACCCCTTAAAAGACATTGTTTCAAATGCGGAGCCACAGACGTAACTATTCGAACCTGTACCAAGTGTTCGGGAAACGCCAATGCGATGAACTGAAGAGTCGAGCAGATTTCTCGAGAACACGTGGTAACTCGGCCAAAATACACCTGATACAGCATCAACAGCCCGATTCCGATGTCAACAGTAAGAGGGCATTACTGGACTACATTGTGACTCACGCTCATGGAGATCAAATACCTTATTTGGAAGTCGTCATTATGGGACGATCTATTTTAGGACTCCTTGATTCGGAAGCCTCCCGAATTATCGTGGGAGACAGCTGATGGAAATTTCTTAAACAATCTGGCATCCGATTAGATACAACTGTCAGACCCCTCTGTGTAGTTACCAACGGAGAACCGTGTCAAGCCTCGGGAGTAGCGCAAGTTCCCATAACACGTATCGATAAAATAAAGCTACTCACTGTCTTGGTAGTGCCTGCCCTACCGCACAAACTGATTTTAGGAATGGACTTCTCGTTAGCCATGGAGATTGTACCCGACTTAAAACGCGATGTATGGCATTTTGTAGAAGACTCTCTTTCCTATTCGGTCTCCGCCATAGAAGATCAATCTAACCTTACGATATCTCAGAAACGTCATTTGGATGTCCTTCTGGAAGACAAATTTCAGAAGATGGGGAATACTCTAGGTTTTACGTCGATAATTGAGCATGACATAGTCGCGAACTCTCCTCCAATAAAGCAAAGGTACTATCCGACTTCGCCAAAGAAACAACAACTTATCGAAGCAGAGCTTAAAAACATGTTGGAACAGGATATAATAGAGCCCTCAAATAGCGCTTGGTTATCTCCAGTCTTGCTTAGTCCTAAAAAAGATGGAAACTACCGCTTCTGCGTTGACTATCGTCAACTCAATGCCGTTGCAAAGAAGGACGCTTACCCCACTCCCTACGTTTCGGCTATTCTATATCGCCTCAAGAACGCCAAGTATTTAAGTAGTCTAGATATCCGCTCAGCTTACTAGCGGGTTCCTGTGAAATAATCGGCTAGAGAACTTACGGCCTTTACTGTTCCTGGAAGAGGATTATATCACTTTAAAAGGATGCCGTTTGGATTAACGAATGCGTCAGCGATCTGGCAGAGATTAATCGATAAAGTCCTAGGAGCCGACCTCGAACCCTATGTGGTAGTATACTTAGATGACATCTTCATCATTTCACCCGACTTTGCTAGCCATTTACGTATCATAGGTTTAGTTTTCGACAGTTTAACCGCGGCGGGATTGACCGTCAGCAGAGAGAAGTGTGCGTTTTGTCGTCCACAGCTAACATATTTAGGTTACATAGTGGACGAGCATGGACTAAGGGTGTACCCAGGAAATGTAGACGCATCCTAAACATCA
Organism: Agriotes lineatus; assembly: GCA_940337035.1. NCBI lineage: Eukaryota > Metazoa > Arthropoda > Insecta > Coleoptera > Elateridae > Agriotes > Agriotes lineatus. The sequence continues at coordinate 39,074 of CALNHX010007116.1, read as the reverse complement.
AGCCACCTCAAAACGTCGCTAAGTTAAAGCGATTTTTAAGCATGTCAGCCTGGTACCGACGGTTTGTACCAAGTAACTCCACTGTAGCGGCACCCCTGACTGATCTTATGTGGAAAAAGTCTTCGTGGAATTGGAACTCCGACTGTGACAGGGCTTTTGACCGTATTAAGCAAGCTCTAGTTACTAGCCCTATACTTGCTTCTCCCGACTTCGAAAAGCCCTTTGTCCTACAGACAGATGCCTCGGCATATGGAAAAGGAGCCGTTCTCACTCAGTCGACCGAACAAGAACAAGTGATTTGCTTCCTATCACGAACCCTTAACCGACAGGAACAAAACTATACCACCGCTGAAAGAGAATGCCTAGCAGTAAGTTGGCCGTGGAAAAACTTAAATACTGCCTGGAAGGAGTTCACTTTACTGTAATCACCGATAAGTTTTCGCTGTTATGGTTACATCGTTTGAAGGACCCTACAGGACGACTAGGGAGATGGGCTCTCCGCCTCCAGGTTTTCGACTTTAACATAGTTCATCGAAAAGGGAAAGAAAACGTAGTGCCCGAATTTTTACCGAGAGCGGTGCCTTAAGAGATCGAAGGAAGCGAACCCGAAACGTTATTTGTCATCTCTCCTAACACCACCGCCCGATGGTACAAGAAGATGGTCAGTAAAGTTAAGAAAACTCCTCTAACGTACGCTCGATGGAGATTTCAAAACGGCACACTCTACAAGTATACCTCTAGTAAGTTTCCTGAATTGTCTCAAGACCAAGATTATTGGAAGATTGTCGTACCGAAGGATCAACGGAGCGAAATAATTAAAACTCATCATGACTTGCCGGCATCTGGACACGTAGGGATTTATAAGACCTATTGAAAACTCCGTCAAAAATACTATTGGCCTAAGATGAGGAGTGACGTCGTAAATTATGTCAGAAATTGCCGCGTTTGCGCTGCGTGTAAGCCCGAACAACGAGCGCTTCCAGGATTGATGGGGACGAGACCTAATATCACAGTACCTTGGCAAATGATAAGTCTCGATTTAATAGGTCCTCTGCCTAGAAGTACCGAGGGATTCACGCAAATTTTAGTAGTTACCGATTATTTCAGCAAGTACGTTATGCTATTTCCCTTACGGACTGCTAATGCACAATTTCTGACGAAACATATTGAGCAAGACATATTCTTGGTATATGAGGTATCAAAATAATCATATGCGACAACTGCGTTCAAATGCGAAGATTCATTACACCGCTTTGTACCACCCTAGAGCGAATCCTACTGAGCGGTTGAATAGAGTCATCAAAACTATGCTTACTACTTACGTACGACAGGATCACCGCACTTGGGATAAATATCTATCTTTCGTTGGCTGTGCTATAAGGGCATCTAAACATGAAATCACCGGTTACACCCCTTACTTCGTTAATTTTGGACGAGAACACAATATCAGTGGCAAGGAACTTCCGGAAATGGTGACTGAAGATGGGCCTAATAGCGAAAACAATGAGGTCGAAAAGAGGCAACAGGGATTTCGAAAAATGTATGAAGACATCCGTCGAAAACTGAATGTCGCCCACGGACGCAACTAGCGCGTTTTCAACTTGCGCCGTCGATTTGTAGAATATTATGTAGGACAGTCGGTATTGCGGAAGAACAAAGCCTGTCAGACGCTTCAAAGCACTTCACGGCGAAATTCGCTCCAACCTACTTATAGTACGAGCGGCGGTGACACTAACTGCCGGTCTTATAAAGACCACTAATCTGACGTTACCTTTAATTCACTGTTAAAATAAACAAAAGCTCATCAAAACGTTAGTGCTTATGACATTTTATTTATTAGTAAACAAATTTTGATGCGCTTTTGTTTAATTTAACAGCGAATTAAAGTTAACGTCAGATTAGTGGCCTTTATAAGACTGGCTGTAAGTCTAGTGTGATAAAACTTTTCAATGTCATATATATAATTCGTTAGGTCATTGATGGGGAAACACAAAATGGCAGTGCTGCCACGTGTGGACCGAACGGCACTATAAAAAATTATTTAAAAAAATTTTTTTTTACATCTAGTATCATAAAACTTCAGGATTCTGATTGTTTCTCAGATCCTATTTTCTAGTATCATCGAACTTCATGCAAATTCAAACGTTATCTAAAAGATTATCAATTTCTGTGTAAGAAAATCCACTGTTGCCTTCTCCAGAAAGTGAAGAAAATGGCGGCAGCAGCATTTGTTCGCTCGGGGAGTGGCAACACTGTTTTTTCTTAAAGCTCTACCCCTTCCCTGTCTCGAGGAACAATCAGAATCCTGAAGTTTTATGGTACTAGATATTGAAAGAAAAATACTTTTTTTTAAATAATTTTTTATAGTGCCGTTCGGTCCACACATGGCAGCACTGCCATTTTGTGTTTCCCCATCAATGACCTAACAAATTATATATATAACATTGAAAAGTTTTATTACACTAGACTTAGTGTCACCGCCGCTCAGACTATTAGGACCGTTCCGAATCAAGAGAAAAGTGGGAAACTGTACCTACGAACTTGAAGACGACTTAGAAAAATCAGTAGGATTATGGCACGTTCAGCAACTGAAACCAGTGTTTTCTGATGTTTACGTTATTGCATCTTTGGGTCGGTTGGTTGGGATGCTGAAGGTGGTCACTCTTTTCTTGTGCAACGAACATCTACGCATATTGCATTGAGGGTAGGTTGGGTAGGGATGTTGATGGTGGACTCGCCATCTTCCTTCGTGACGAACACCTATGCACGCTATCTTTGGGGATTTAAGAGCTCTGCTTCTGAGCACCGGGTGAGACTTTTCGGTCGTGTGTCTGTGGTTGAGGGTTTGAGGGGATGGTTGTGGGGGCGTTGTCACTTGGGAGGGGTCACACCGGATTAGTCGCCGGCGCGCCTTTAACATCCAGCTGCGAAGACTAATCTTGGTGCCTGAGCTTGGGTCTGCGCCTTTTGCGATCGTTCTCTCTGACTTTCTTCACTTTCACCTAAATTTGGTATGTATGTATGTATGTATTATCTGTAACCTCATTTACCTTGCGGTGTCAAGGTTGGTGCTTTATGCGCTGGTCTCTGGCGGTACAATGATCAACTTGCCCCGGATTCGGGATACAGAGTTGGATCGCGCCTTTGGTACTTGCGCAGCAACCATTGTATGAGGTGTATGCCGTGGTGATGTGTTGACCTTGTTACTCTATCTCTTAGGTCTATGGTTCTGAGTAGAGCACAGTTAATTTGGTGCCCAACTGTGAATGGTCTCGAGCCTATCGAATAGCGCAAAGGCCCGATGTGGAATGTTATCGGCACCCCACAGATTGCACTGCGGTCAACAGCTGGGGCTCGAGGTATCGCCGTGAACGCACTCGATCACGCCGCGGACAAGAAACATCTAACCTAGAACCGGGAACAGGGCCCTGCGACAGCAATCTCGACTCCTCCATTTGGTGGACAGGCGGACGACGTCGTCTCCGAGAGCTCGCAGACAAGAGTCTTCGATGAATGCCGAAGCGGCAGCTGGATCAAGGACGAGTAGCGTCCATTGTCGAAGGATGCCAATAATTAGGCGATAACCGTATAAAGAAAAGGAAAGGCCTAAAATGGAAGCTAAACGTCAGCCCATCGGCCATAAAAAGACTAGCAAAGCCTACCTTAAGGATTTTTAACGGCCTGAAGTTTATTCTTCTGAACTATCATTCATTCCTGGTTCCCCAGAGAGGTGCGTGTAATACAATTAACACTAGCATCCAATAACGCACCGAATTATGTGCATTTTTCGGTATATTTCCACTTAACAAGTGTCACCAAATTTGAAGCCACGAAAAAAGCAACTTGAAGCTCGGAAGAGGATTTAGAAAATGCCCGTAATGGAGGCCGGAAACTTGCATTTAATGTACATGCACCAAAACAGCACACGCATTTCCATTTCGAAAGGTAAGAAATCCGAGATAGGCAACCTAGTAAGCACCTAAACGTGAGGAAAGTTGCCGGGCGTTTAATAAACAAATTGAAATGACTTAAAAGATATTCGAACCGTCACAAATTATTAAATTTACTCGGTATGTACTAGCTGTGACCTTATTCTTGTTAACATAGAATTTCGGCTTAGCGGAGTAGTATTTGTGGATAAATACCAAGCATTCTCTGGCTTAGTGTACCTTGCACCCTGTGAACTCGAGCAAGAATCCATGCGATGGCCATGCTCTTTGGTGGCTCGTGTTGTTTGAGTACCTTGAGAACGAGGATACTTAGGCAGATTTGGCCTTGTTGCTGCTTGTGCACCCATATTCACTAACGGTTCGCAACTCCTTACAGCTTGCATGATCAGAGTGCTTGCACTACTCGGCTTCTCCTAAATTTGCTCTATAATTTTCTTTTGCAAATTGCAGTTGATTTTAGCATATTTTGAAGTTAAATAAGCAATTTCAAAGTTAATGTTCGAAATACCATTCGAGATACAGACAATTTACTTTTATTAGATTTTGTAATTTGAGATATTTAAGTCCGCCTCTGATTAGCAGAGGAATTTCTTGCCGCTACATAATTTCTTGTCTGCTGCTACATAAAAGTTATGTTGTTTTAGGGTCATAAAATGGCTCTAAGAATTTGCCTAAAAATAAGAATGTTTTAAGAAGCGTTCGCTTACGAACCAGTATTACTGCTAAATGTGCGTTTGTCAAGATCGGTTTGATTTTGCTTTCTTGTGGTTAATAATTAATAAACCTCAGTTACTGTATTTCAAAGGAGCGTTTTATTACGGTCTATGCAGAAGAGAAAATACGAACATAATTTGGTAGCAGAGCGTGGTTTCCACAACACAAGTGCAAGTGAAATATAGAAACTGACCGAAGTGCCGGCAAAGTAAAATATCCATCGATTATTATCTTGACTACACGTGCTCGCGCGAACTGAGAAATACCGTTCGCCGGACGAAGCAGCCACTGTGAAGTTGCAACATCAACCGGGGTTCCAATTCGAACAGAAAGGGTCCAAGTCTTCGCCAAAAAAGTGAGTTGTTCCTATTTATCATTTCCTAAAAAATTCCCTTTTACCTATTTTAGTACAGTCTGCAACTGTGTAATTGGGTATTTTAACGAATTTCAAAAGTCGCCGAGGGTTATTATTTGGTCATTTAGGTTCAATACCTTTGGTAATTTAGCTTCAATTCTTTGTATTCCTTAGTCAGTCGTTATCGCGCTAAAAGAATAAGGATGGCGACGCCTACCGTAAAAAGGGGAGCTGTAAAAACCAAACTGACCAACTTTTTCAAATTTGTAGAAGAATTGCGTGGAAAGTCAGAAATATCAGAGGGCGATTTGGATAATTTGCAGGATAGGTTAGACAGAATAAAATCACTGTTGGAAGAATTTGAAGAGGTGCAATTAGTGATCGAAAGCACAGCGGAGGATGTAGAGGCTGAACTTTTAGAGCGAACATCTTTCGAAAATAAATTTTTTGAACAATGTGCCGTAGCCAGGCAAATTATCAAGCAAAACGCGCCGAAAGATGACGTTTCTCCATCCTCAGCCGCAGATTCAAGTTCAAATCGTAGCCCAAATTCAAATTATGGCGAAGGCCACGGGCAACAAAATTTTATCAAATTGCCTGTTATCCAACTCCCCACCTATGACGGGTCATATTCGGGCTGGCTGGAATTTCGCGACACTTACGAGTCATTAATCCACAAAAGTAACAGTATTAGCTCGATTCAAAAATTTCATTATTTGCGAGCTGCTTTGGTTGATAAAGCTAGCGAGGTGATCGCTTCTTTAGAATTTTCGGCGAATAATTATCCGATAGCATGGAAGGCTTTGCTAGATAGATATGACAACACAAAACTGCTCATCAAAAATCATATGCGAGGCTTATTTAACATCGAACGCATGTCCAAAGAATCGGCAGATGGGCTCCGAAAAATAATTGATTCCGTCTCAAAAAATTTGCGCGCGTTGGAACAATTAGGCGAGCCCACTGATAATTGGGACACTATCGTAGTATTTTTTGTCGGGGAAAAACTGGATCCTGTAAGCTTACGAGAATGGGAAAATTTCATTGTTGACAAAAAAAGGCCCACATTAGCTGACCTAAAATCGTTTGTAAAATCCCGCGCAGATTTGCTCGAAACGTTGAAACAGACGCAATGCGAGAAAACCGCGGATAAAAATAAAGGCTCACGCAGCACAAAGGGATTTTTGGCAACTAACAATAAGGGCAACAGCGGCAACAATTACGTTATCAAATGCAGGTTTTGCAAAAAGCAACATTATATCCACAATTGTTCGGACTTTCTGCAGCTTGCGCATGATGAAAAGTTAGAAAAGTTGCACAACTTAAGGCTTTGTACAAATTGCCTGCGGCCGGGGCACACGCGCGGAGCTTGTCGGCGGGGAACTTGTACGAAATGTGATGAAAAACATCATACTCTACTGCACGTTGAAAAATCGGTTGCAAATGCAAGCGCATGCGAATCAACTACGCCAAATGCGGACAGCGTCGTACTTTCCATGCAATGCATCGACGCACATGTTCTGTTGTCAACAGCGTACGTTCAAATCCTTGACAATCAGAAAAATCCTCATACAATTCGCGCCTTACTTGATTCGGGTGCCCAATCTAATTATTTAACTCAAGATATGTGCAATAAGCTCAACCTGAGAACCTCGAAAGAATCGATAACTGTGCTAGGATTAAACAACGCGATTTCCAGCATAGATTCAAAATGCGAGGTCAAAATTGAAGCGCTACATAACAATTTTTCGGCCAACATATCGTGTTTTGTCGTGCCACAAATCACCGGAATATTGCCAAGCATCGATCTAAAAGCTTCAGAGCTAAAAATTCCAAAAAATATTAAGCTGGCGGATCCTTCTTTCTACAAGCCGCAAAGAATCGATCTGTTAATAGGCGCTCAGCTTTTTTGGAAGTTGATTTGCATTGGTCAAATTTCACTGGGGCCTAATAAACCGATACTCCAGAAAACACGTTTCGGCTGGATCGTGTCCGGTCCCATGGCACATTTCTCAGATAAAAACAAATCCTCAACGGTTTCGTGTTATCTCAGTCAACAGGCTGACATTCAAACTCAACTCGCTCGGTTTTGGGAGCTTGAGGAGTGCAGTCCGACAAAGCCACTCTCTCAAGAAGAATTGAGCTGCGAAGAGCATTTCGTGGCCAATACAAAACGCGCGGTTGATGGCAGGTTTATCGTAGCACTCCCGTTTAAAGACTCTGTCGAAAAATTGGGTGATTCATACACCCAGGCGGAGCGCCGGTTTTTGTCACTAGAACGGAGACTACGATCCAAACCCGAAATTAGACAGCAATATTCGGATTTTATAAGCGAATATCTGGAGTTGGGTCATATGCAAAAAATCGAACCCAAAAATTCCGAAGCCATGGCCTACTACATGCCGCATTCAGGTGTTTTACGGGAAAGTAGTCTCACCACCAAGTTACGTGTGGTCTTTGACGCCTCGGCCCCTTCAAGCAGCGGTTATTCCCTGAATCACCTACAAATGACCGGGCCATCCATTCAGAGCGATCTCATGTCAATCTTGTTGCGGTTCCGTCAACATAGATATGTAATTTCGGGCGACGTTGCAAAAATGTACCGGCAGGTGCTAATAGCGCCAGAACAGCGGTGCTTGCAACGAATTTTGTGGCGTGCCAGTCCCGAAAAACCGCTTGACACTTTCGAATTGAACACTGTCACATACGGCACCACTGCAGCGTCATTCCTCGCAGTGCGGTGCTTGTATGAGCTGGCCGAACAAAACAAAAAGGAACGCCCAAAGTTCGCCGAAATTGTCAAAAGGGACTTCTATGTGGATGATCTCCTTACGGGTTCGGACTCCGCGGAAGAAGCTGCCGCAATTGTTAAGGAGGTGTCTGATATTTTAGGACAGGGATGTTTTGAATTGCGCAAATTCTATTCAAACGAACGTGAAGTTTTAAAGCACGTAGTTGAAGACAACTCATCGGTAAAAGTATTAGAGTTTGGAGTCAACGAAAACGCTAAGACTTTGGGTCTCACGTGGTGTCCGACTACAGATAAATTAATGTATAATATAAGTGAGGCCCCGATAAATAAAAAAATAAACAAAAGAGTAATCCTTTCGAGCATTTCGCAGGTCTTCGATCCTCTCGGGCTGCTAAGTCCGTGCGTTGTAACTGCCAAAATCTTATTGCAGCAATTATGGCTAGAAAAGGTGTCCTGGGATGAAGGGTTGCCATTGCACATGCATTCGTTTTGGTGCGATTTCCGAAATGAGTTGCCTCAACTAAATGCGCTTCAAATAAGTCGTCATGCTTTATGCGAAAACCCTAAACGAGTCGAAGTGCATGGCTTTGCAGATGCCTCTACCAAAGCTTACGGCGGATGCATTTATTTGCGGACTACCGACCAAGACGACAATGTTTTTGTAAACTTGCTTTGCGCAAAAACAAAGGTGGCACCGCTCAAAACCGTCACCCTGCCGCGGCTAGAGTTATCAGGCGCACTATTATTGTCAAGACTCGCGGACAAGGTTGCCAAGGCTCTCCGAGTAAAATTCGACGATCGCGTTTTTTGGACCGACTCTACAATAGTCCTTGGTTGGTTAAAAATTCCTCCAAATAGGCTAAAAACCTTTGTAAGTAACAGAGTGGCCGAAATCCAGGAATTAACGAGTGACGATACTTGGCGTCATGTACGCAGTAAGGATAATCCAGCGGACATTTTGTCACGTGGAGTGAAACCAAGCGAAATTCAAAGTCTCGCCTTATGGTGGCACGGCCCGAATTGGCTGGTCAAGGGTTCTGAAAATTGGCCTAAACAAGTTCCGAAAACTAGCAAAATTCCCGAACTACCCGACGTGCGCAAAGATACTCGGGCATTCGTTTCTCAAGCGGCAGTAGAATTTCCATTCGATAGGTATTCGACGTTGCGAAAGCTAAAACGGGTCACAGCGTGGATTTTTCGTTTTAAAACTAACTGCCAGGCAGAACGAACAAATACGGCTAGAAGATATGATAAGCTTTCGGTAAACGAGTTAGAGTATGCGTTTAAAGCTCTCATAAAGGCCTCGCAGAAAACTTCATTTTCTGAGGAAATTCATAAACTCAACACTGAAAATTCCCTCCAGTCCAAAAGCCGCATCATTAACCTGGATCCATTTTTAGATCAGGATGGTGTCTTAAGAGTCGGTGGGCGATTAAAAAATTCAAAATTTTCAATCAACAAAAGACATCCGATTGTATTGGACGCAAAAAGCCATTTTGTGCGCCTTATTTTTGAAAATGAACACATTCGCTTACTTCATGCAGGTCCGCAGCAGCTCTTGGCGTCGGTGCGTGAGCAGTTTTGGCCGGTATTGGGTAGGAATTTAGCGAAAAAAGTGGTCAGGCAATGTATTCCATGCTTTCGAAATAACCCAAAAATAATTCAACCAAAAATGGGTCAGCTACCCGAGTCACGTCTGGAACCCGGGCCTCCATTCCATACAACTGGATTGGATTATGCAGGTCCGCTTCTGATAAAAGACAGGAAGGGGCGAGGCGGAAAGATTAATAAATGCTATATCGGGCTGTTTATTTGTTTTACTACAAAAGCGATCCACCTAGAGTTAATTTCAGATTTGACGAAAGATGCCTTTATAATGGCCTTAAGGCGATTTGTGTCGCGTCGAGGAAGGCCAGCTCGTATATACTCAGATAACGGAAAAAATTTCATAGCAGCCAAGTCTGAATTAAAAGAATTGGGCGAATTTCTTAATAAGGGGGTATTCACTGATTTTCCCACCAGTGAGGGCATCTCTTGGAAATTTATTCCACCGTACTCACCCCACTTTGGGGGCTTGTGGGAAGCTGGAATAAAATCCAGCAAAAAACACATCAAAAGGGTCATGGGAGAAGCTCATTTAACTTTTGAGGAGCTCAATACTTTACTTGTGCAGATTGAGGCTGTGCTAAACTCGCGTCCCCTCTTTCCTTTATCTGACCATCCAGATGACTTGCTCCCTATTACCCCGGCTCACTTCCTCGTGGGTAGGCCGCTGACAACAGTTCCGGATGCAGACCTAAAGGAGATCCCTACCGGAAGACTGTCCAGATATCAGCATATTCAGCAATGCCAACAGCATTTTTGGAACCGTTGGCACCGCGAGTACATCTCGGAGCTACAACAAAGAGCAAAATGGAGGAAGAACCAGGGCGAGTTGCAGTTAGGCTCGCTCGTGCTGTTAAAGGAAGACAGCGCGCCCCCTCTGCGTTGGAGGCTTGGGCGTATTATGCAGCTACATCCAGGAAAGGATGGTGTTCCTAGGGTTGCCACCATTCGTACCGCCAGCGGTGAAACCAAGCGGTCCTTCGCCAAGTTGTGCCCGCTTCCGTCTTCGGAAAGTTGAAAGTGTGGTTTCGGGGTTGAAAGTGCCCTTCGGCCTTCCAAGGAGGGGGGCATGTTCGAAATACCATTCGAGATACAGACAATTTACTTTTATTAGATTTTGTAATTTGAGATATTTAAGTCCGCCTCTGATTAGCAGAGAAATTTCTTGCCGCTACATAATTTCTTGCCTGCTGCTACATAAAAGTTATGTTGTTTTAAGGTCATAAAATGGCTCTAAGAATTTGCCTAAAAATAAGAATGTTTTAAGAAGCGTTCGCTTACGAACCAGTATTACTGCTAAATGATCACTGCTAAATGTGCGTTTGTCAAGATCGGTTTGATTTTGCTTTCTTGTGGTTAATAATTAATAAACCTCAGTTACTGTATTTCAAAGGAGCGTTTTATTACGGTCTATGCAGAAGAGAAAATACGAACAGTGTCTTTTTTCTTGGCTTGGTTTCGTAGACTTTTGTCTGGCATGACTCATTCTACCATCGTATTTGTCAGGGTTTATTTTGTCAACTCGTATCCATTTTCCATCGGGTCGAAAATTTCCGTGTTTCTATTATATATTCTCTCTTTTTGCTGGTTTGAGGTGTTCCTCACTAATATCTGCATAGCACGTAACTGAAACTCTACATTATGTTATCCTTGAATAAATTGTTGTACCTTTATTTGCTCTTTTTCTATGACTCTTTCAGCTTCTGTAGATTCCACCTCTTTCTCTCAACTTTTCTTTCGCTTGTCTTCTTGATTCTGAAAGTCCCACCCAGAGCGTTATGGTCAGATTAAACATACGCGCCTGAACATGTTTTAGCCGATATATTTTGCTAACTAGTATGTAATCTATTTGATGTGAGTGCTATAATATTGTATTGATCTTTGAATATAGAAACGAAGTTTATGTATTTGAATTTTGTTTATTATCATTTATTAAAATTACTTTTTACATAAGCTTGCTCAAATCTTTTCTCTATTAAATGTCAGACTGATTCAGCCGTTAAATAGTCATGATTATGTATAATGATCATTTTATTAAATTATCCGATGCGCAAATTATGTTTTTTAAGTAATTTTATATACTACCTCAGTAAATGTGTTTTCTAAACTTGAAACTCCTTTATATAGGTTGGGACATGCATTTATAATTGTATTAAATTTGTAACAACTCATTTCGTTCAAACTGAATACGGGTTATGTAGATTTCTTTAACATAAAGCGTACATTGACAGATTACTTAACTTCATAATTCAGTAGCATCACTTTTCAGTTATCTGAAGCAGCTAATATTAATTAACCATTATAATCCAGTCTTCCGTATACAGTATTGGTCAAACCATTGTATGACGATCTCTGACACTTACAAGTTCTCTGCTACAACCACTTTCGCTGTTTGTATTATACTCAACGATTCTGACACTCCCATTATTAGGTAAGTGTCAATTGACAACCCGTTATTTATTAAAATTTATTTATCATTCAATATAATATATTTGATTGAAACATATAAAAAATATGTGTATTACCATCCCTTATGGAAAATACACTGCTTGTTATTTTCAAATAATCCTTTCATTAAGCACCCAGGATATTTGCTATCATTTTCTTAATTACTGTATAAATTTTGACATCTCTTAAATTAAATTACATAATTTAAAATACTAAATTCATTTAATAAATATTAAAATATAAATTTTCTTCAGAACTAACATCTCAACTTCTATTCTCAGTTCAAAATAAGTTTATTTGTCACTCCCAATTCCGAATGTGTCAGGATGTTTACGGGATGTATGTCGTGTGGAGGAATAAGAACGTAAGCCTAGAAAGTAAAGTCCGCATCTGTAAAACGTGCGTAAAACCACTTTTGACATACGCAGTTGAAGCAAGAACTGACACGGCGGAACCAACAACAGAAATGAGGACACTATGATCAAACACAGGTAACAGGTTAAGGGATGATAGAAGAAGGAAACGAAATTAAGGAAGCATGCACATACAAGATGTTGTTCGGTGGTCACGAAGGAGGGAATGGAACCAGCATGCGAATAGAATGGGGAAAGAGAGAATCGCTCGATTAGCACGGAACGGAAAACCACCCAGGAAGAAGCCGGTAGGAAGACTGCCAAAGAAATGGAAGGATAGTTGGCAATCGACACCACAGAAAAATGCACCGTAATAACAGGCCATGGCTGTATAAGTATAAGAAGAACAAGAAAAATTCCAAACGTAGCACCTTTAACACAGTTCTCAACTCTATGCATTCCGTTCACTTCTGCACATTAAAAGTCTACATGCCAGAGTTGTATCCTTTTTCATATCCTTTACTATCTTGTCCAAACCAATATCACCTTGACCATTTTTGTTCTTAATTTCATTGTACCTACTGTTTGTACAGCCTATGATGCTTCGTTCAAGTGCCTACCATGTAATGCGAAGAACAGAAAAGTAAAGCGGCTCATCCTCACTTTCCTCTGATTTAAGATTATTATTATTAGCTTTACTTGCTAAACATAAACCAAATAATATAACGTTAATAAAAATGGATTATTGTTGAGCTTGTAAATATCACTAAGGGTCAAATTTAAAAATTCAGAGAAAACGACCACACATCGCTGTAAGTATTATTGTCAACTTAAAAAAACAAACAAAAACAGAATACGCTATTCCTATTGAAATTTAGAATATTACGATATAACTATATCTTTTTGATTTGCGAACTGTAGATTCTCATTTTATTATCTTACCAAAAGAAGGTACATTGACCATCAATCGCATTGCCTTTTGAATAAGTATAGATTTATGGCGTTACTGTTCATACCAAAGAATTCCTTGTGGGAAATTCCTATGGTTAATTTTTTTAATATCTCGAAACAATGCGAATACCTTATGACAACACGCAACCGCTAAAACAGACAACGTCGTCGAGTTGTATGCGACTAGGTCATACTGAAAATAGTAAAGCAGCACGATTAATTCTACCAGTTTAACTTCGTCCTGTAGAATAATCGCAACTCCCATCTCCTATCACTTGCGAAACCTTCACTGTTAATTGCAGAAGCGTTTAAAGCAAGAGTAATAATCTGATGGGCACAACAATAAAAATAATGGATTGCTACTTCTCCTCAGAGAGAGGTAATAACGAGCAGAAAACTTTATTTCTATCAGATATCGTCGAATTTTCCAGCTCCTGATAAATTTTCGCCGCTGCTCCATATCTAGAATCTGGAAAAATCTCCGGACTCTAACTTTTACCCAATAAATCCGTGTATTTCATACTCGTCTGACTTCTACGCATACCTAAAATGCTCTATAGTAGCAGTTTACTCCGCATATAGCATTATGAAGCACGTATTCGATATCGAAAAGCGAAACGGGGAAATGGGCTAGTTCCTTCGAACGCTGCACATTTCTGTTATTTTTTATTCATTCCGCATGAGCTGCGACCTTTTCCTAATTCATAACTCGGCCAGTTTTATCATCTTGGAATGCATTAATTCCATACTTTATTAAGCTCTTTAGCTTCGAATGAAATTATGAACTTCAAACGGCCGGCATATAATGATTTTTACTGCCGCTGATATCCTGGTGCCAGAAGTGTGTTATGTTAAAAATATGTAAAGTGTCCGACAACACGACAACTTTCCAACTCGTTGGATAGAGCTTTGTCTGGAATAAGTGCACTGGCGACGGACTGGGTGTCTCCCTGTATATTAAGTGTGTCACGGCCGCATACATTACATTTAAAATTCAAAATAGCGTAAATCATAAAAAATTCTAAGCTAATGAAATGCAGCCCGACGGATCAACCCTTTCCGTGTCCGTTCAATCCTAGCTCGCTTTTCTTAGCCTGGTTTATTTATGGTGTCAAGCCAGGATGCGCTTAATAGGGTAAGAAATGCACTTGAACGGGTTTAGATAGTGAGCATTATTATTTAGAATCACTGGACATTACATTTTTAAAAGAAACGTTTAGTGCACGAGAGTCGATTATTCTAATATATTGTAATGGTTTTTAGTGTACAGGTTTGATATCAGATTAAAAAGATTAAAAGAATACAGTATTAAATTACAAAGATGGATTTGAGTATTAGAAGGATATCCATAGTATTAATATGTATTTGGTAAAGAAATGAAATAGAATTAAAATTCAATTGAATGATGCTATATAAGAAACAGTAAGGTTCTAATATAATTTAATTATTATCTGAAATAAAGTGAAGGATTAATATCAAATACCTATTCGAAAATATTATTCAAAATAGTGGGTGTTAAATAAATATAATACAAATATATAGTGTTGGACTTTAAAAAATATGCAAAACAATGTCACTAAGGACCTTTTTGATTATTATTAGTATATAAAATAATTTTGGACTAAAAAATGTAATACCTTTGTAAGCGGAAAAATTTGGAATGTAAAGGGTTTTGAATGAAAATAAAATTTGCAAGAAGAGAATTAAATAAATTTAAAGATTTAAAGATTGAGATGTGCAGACGATAAAGAGAAGAAAGGATGTGGTGAGAGTGCCATATGTAATACAGTTATAATCTACAAAAGCAATTTCTGGAATTGGATGCAGAACTAAGTTTATTGTCAATCAACTACATCGTATGAATTGGATAGCAGGGAATGGTTTTACTGGGACTGATTTACATTGAGTTTGTTAGCAAAGTGAGCGTCTTGTGGTGTGGATAAAAGGTTTTTCATCTGCTGGAGTTGTACGTTGCCAAGCTTGTTATTGAAGTGACATTTTGTAACTTGCATCTAGTCGAGGTCGGGATACTAGGTTGTCGGTGGCTTGTGAATTTTGGAAGAAAGATGTGGAAGGTGTTTTTTTGCTGATCAGTTTTTGGCAGTTCTGTTGGAGAAAAGTGGTAGGAGCCTTGTCGTGTTTGGTTCGGAAGTCTTTGCGGTTCCTGGTGTTTGGTTGAGTTCGTACTGGGATTTGACTACCGGGTGCATTTGGCTTGGTAAAGGAGAATATCGAGGTACATAGACAGGTGATAGACTACAAGTATTTATGTAATAAATTGAAAGAAAAATATAGAAAGAGTGAAGTGAGGTTATCTCATATTCTATGCTAAGAGTAGTAACTGGTGCCAAACTAATTCTAAACTTAACAACTTTAAAAGGACAGAAATATATATTTCTTATTTTAACGCATTAAGATTTCCTATAACAACCAATTCAACTAGTCCAAGTTCATATATAACAATATAAAAGCAAAGAGCAGTAAAATACAAGTTTTAATATACCTAACACTGCTGCATTCTATACGCCATTATGAGATTTTATTTCGATCTACGCAATTATAAATAACATAATGTTAAAATATTTGCAGTGAAAGATGTGAACGAATTAACATTCCTACCCCCCCCCCCTTATTTTTTAAAGTCGAGCTTCCGAAGAAACTTTTGGTAGCTGCCAAAGACTGCTTTATGACGGCGCACTTATCTTTAAAAATTTCTTCCCGAAAATATTAAAATAAAAAATCAGCAGTTTTCTCCTCCAACATTTCCCTATACCGCTTATTTCTAGATAAGCTAATATGAGCAATTAAAGCTCCAGTTCATATAGCCAGTTTGCGTTCTCATACTTTACACTATTGATTTGATTGTAATTTAGCATAGCATATCCACGAACACAGCGGTGTTTAGTACAATTTAGCGGTGTTCAACTTAATTCAGTCGCCAGCGGACTCAGTCCAAGTCGCACTTGTATAAGCGACTCACAGTGTCAAATTGCCATACGGTAAGCTAAATAAACGCAGGCTGAAGTCAAGCAGTATACACTTTATTGCGCCAGTGTTTACACTTCAAGTGTTATTTTAATCGTGTATAGAGCAAGTACGGGAATTACTTAGCCGACAAAGTGTTTGGAGGCGTTTCAATTGTTACGTGACGTTAGCCGATCGAGTAGAACCAGAGCTAGAAGCCGTGGCTTACCCGTGAGAAACTTCCATTCGAGTTATTCAAGGAATGACGTAATCCAAGGCGAGCTCAATCTGCGAAGTAGCAGTTCCCAGATTTGATTTTAAGGTAACCTAATACAGGAAATGATTGCAGCTAAAGTGATAACGGTTTGTTCCAGGCTGTTGCAAACATCGAGCGAGAGTTAAAGAATGCGATTGACAAACTTCAATACGTACGCGCTGGATTTTTGATGCAGTGCAATGTTCAAATATTAAAGATAGTTATTTCGGCGTTATTTTACTGTAATTTAAATCTACATATATTGCAGATACATATATTCTGATATTGTTTGCTTGTAAACGTAACACGAGTTAGCAACGTTAAAAAGTGAGTTTGTTCATTAGTGAAAATCTTGACATTAACAGCGACAACTAAAAAGTTGACATTTCAGCACAAGATTGCAAAAAAATTAATTTAATAGGTCAGGTCTTCTACTTTGAATTTAAAGAATCATATGTTATAAAGCGCACTCTATTTTATAATTAATTATGTGATTGAGGCATGTATAGATTAGGCAATGGACGCATGTCAAACATTTTCAGCAACTGGAAAATAGTTGAATACTTATTATTAGTTCTACAGACATTTTTATAACGATTACATAAAATATTGACATACGAAAGCAAAATATCTTTAACTGTCTACAATAAAATTTCAATATTTTATACGCATGATATCAAATCGGCTTACCCACATAGCAAGTAAATACATATATTTATTACAAAGAGATGCAGCACTGTTTATTATTATATAAAAGTTGTCTTAGGACCTTAGTTAATTACTCTTTCTTCTGGCAACGTCCTAAAATATGTCTCTTCTATATTCAGTAGTTTTACAATTTATTCGGCAACTTTTCACGTCTTTGTGTGTATCATGTTGCCTATATAATTTTTGCAATTTTTGAATTCACAATAGGCGTCGTTCCTTCTTTAATTTCCAAGTGAATAACAGGATAGCTATACTTCTCATCTTTTGGAGTCTTAACTTTACTTCCGATGCTGTAGAACGCATTATCTAAGGCTCCTTTGGGTAAAGTTCAATAAATAGATTTATCCCTAAAAATTGTCGGTAATCTGGTGCAGATTTGGTTTTTGTAGTTTGGCGAATTACGGCACCCGTTATGAAATCTGCATGTTATAGTATTTGGAAGTAAAATTACCTGTGGGCCGCCTAAAATCACAAGTATGGGACAGTGATCGCACTATCTTCACGTGACTTGACGTCTTGGAGGGACCCTGGAATTGCATTTATTATGGAGGTTAATTATTGCAGAGTTTAAATTTAGTTGTTTGCAAATTTTATTACCTTTATGAATTTGCCAGATTTATGCTGTAGTTTCTGTTTTGTCGAGAATAATAGACGAAAATGTTCGCTGATATGTGCGCGCTATCTGATGGTTGTAAAAAGAGCTTGTTTTTTTAAATGTAATAAAAAGGTGCCATATTTATAATTGCATCTATCGTCGTACGACGTAACGAGGTGATGCTTTTTCAATTAAGAATACCTACTACTTCGCTTAATCGATTCCGAGAGCCCTTATTGAGTATTTACTAAAATCTTTTTTGAGCTTGCTATGATTGTCCGTATACAATTTGTTTGTGCCAAACTTCGGGCGGGTATATTACACATAAATGCATGACTAAAAACCTAAAAGCTCAAATCAGATTTTTATTTGTTTTCGAATTATATAACTCAATTATAACTTTTCTGGTACAAAATGGTAAAATGGATGCATACTCGTAAGAACATACTACGCAAATAGTTAAGCATCTATAACCCAGCTTATGGGATTGCACCTGACACATTGTTTAAATGTCTTCCTTGACCTAGAGGTGGTTTTTCTAAAGAGAAACAAGTAAAATACTTGTTTGAACATTTTCTAGATTCATATGGGCTTAGTACCTGCATAAAAATAAATAGTATACAGTTTCTAGAATCGTTCTAAAGAGCGGATTTGTTGCTGTTTTGGGATCATATTGTATATTATTACAGAATTGAAAAGTATAATAAGTTTGATGTGTTTATGTTAAATTGGACCACAGTTACCATGAAAAAATGGTGTTGACTATAGCGAGTAGTCAGGAGATATGAACAATTAAACCATAAAAGAAAATTATTCAGAAAAAACTACAAACAATAGTGGAATATCAAACAGTAGTGAATATTCCCGGTTAATTTACTTTTTTTAGTATTAGAAGGTGTTCTCTAAAAATTATTAGAAATTAATGGTTGTATTCTAAAAAGCGTTTTTCATTTTCGTGGCATCCGACTGAAAGGACCAATTATTATTGAATTGTAGTAAAATTATTTCATTATGTAATAGTATTACGCCAAATTCCGTTCAAATTATTTTTATGCCTACCTCAAGTAGATTATGTATAAATCGCTTATAAATAAACTGCGGGGACCCTAGAACTGTTTTGGTTTATAGGAACTTGCTTCCGGTGGTTTATGTTTTAAGTTTCATGCAAGATTTCGGCAATTAATTTTTACGTAGGCGGAAACAGATTGGTGGTTCGGTAGCTTTAGCCTTACCAACATCTGTCTGGGGATAAAGCAAAGGCGTTGATATATTTAGTGTTTTCTCCCGAAACGATCTTTCAGAAGTTTGAAACTTGGCAAGACTTAATTTGTTTTAAATTGCGCGCGTAAATCACGCCCAAAGTTTTAATTCCAGTTTTTCAGTCTGGGCGAAAAACCTTAAATTTCCGAAACAACGTTTTAGCAATTTGGAATTTAATTTCGTGCACGAGATAACGCTTTATCGGGGTTTGACACGATTTATCCGCTGAGCATGAGCAAGATAATGAAAATGCATCCTGTTATGATTTTGAACGAGCGGTGAGAGCCGCGTTTGCACGTTTCAAAGCCATTTATTGTAATGAGTGCATGTTTGGAATAACGCGCCGTCATGTTGGGCAATCACAAATGGTCATTTGCCATGTTTACCTCCCTTGGGAAATCCGATTTGGATGTAGGTCCTTTCTAAAGCCTAAATCCACAGGTTGATCTCTTCTCAAATAAACTGTACGTGCAGGTAGGTGTCCTGCGATGCTTAACTGGATATTTTAATCTCCTTTAGAATTTCTATTATTTGGTTCTCGCGCATACAGAAAATTGCTTTTGACGGAGAAGCCGACTAAATGGTGGTTTCATTTATTTTCAAGTTATATCTGCAATTATTGCCAATCTGTGTGCTCTATACTATTATTCATCAAATAAACAATATGGAATTTGAGCTGGTTGCAATATTGCTAATATTTTCTTTTATATAACACACACACAATGCACTGCACAAAATGATTATCTCAATTAACTCTCTGTACGTTCAATCCATTAAAATTTAATTATTATAGGATGGATTCCACAAAAGTTGTCATGCATTACAGTGACATATACCTAAGTCTTTCCTCTACTATGATACATAATTGAGGTTGGAATTTCAATTCTGTTAGCTTTTACCTATTTAAAATGTGATATTTAGATACTTTAAACCAGGATTTGGGTTTTTTACATTTTCTGTTCAAAGAAGCGACTGACCTAAGAACCATCATACGCTGGCAGCGACATTGCAGTGTGTACATCTATGCAACTTAAAATGGTTATGGTATAAAATAATACTTATCGTTTTGAGTCATTGGTCTAATATACAAAATATTATGTACATTTCTTAGCCTAACTTGCAGCAGGTAACAATAATTGAATAAAACAATGTCATTTAATACAAGTTGTACCAGACGAAATGTGAATAAAATTTATTATAATTTTTCAGTTTTTGCTTAGCTTTACAATAAAATATTACTTTGTAAGCAATATGATAAATGTGAGATAGAACATTTATATTGCAAATATAACTGGTTTAGTACTCCATAAAAATAAATGTTTTCACCAACAGTAATATCCCAAGTGCATTAAAATAGCCGATTAGATTTTAACGTTGTCTGCCAGAATGTTTTGCTAGGAAATTTATCGAGTGAATTTGCAGCGCAGTAAACATTTTTGGGCGGGAAATTTACGAGATATTTTTTCAAAGCGAAATATTTTGACAAAAAATGGTCTAAATGTAGGTATTCATGCTACTTGGCATGCATGCAGGGTATTCGACATGATTATTTCCTGAATAAATAGACAAAATTCACTTGAAGCACCTTTGCTAATGATGTCAAAATTATTCAGAAGCCATTACATTCTGACGTATTTTTAATCGCGGTTAGATTTGAATATTTTAATTTTTATCATTATCAAACTGGCAGAAACCATTGTAATTACGCATTATTATGCATATAAAGGAAATAATCTATACAACAAATATATGAACAGTGCAGGTGCCAGATGAATTCGCTATGTATATAAAATTACAATTCTATAATATTATTTCCATTGGAGAAAACGAAAAGTTATTTATAACATGGCCAGCCTTGGCTAAATTTGAATTATCATTTCTCTTTGTAAAGTTTTCGACATATTATATTTTCAAATACCTTCTTTGCGAAACGACAGTCTGTAAACTTCAAAGGCATTGGCCAAAGAATGCTTCGGTGTAAAAGGGTACACACATAAGATCAGGAATAAGTGGATCCAGATCTAAAAATTTTAAAAACACATTGCGTTTCTCTTATTATGAGCATTTACTGTTTGAAAACGTTGAAAACTACAAGCACTCATATTGATTTATACTGTTTAGAGTTTAACTATATTTTAGCTGAAAACATGTTAATTAGACTACCTATTCATCATGACATGTAATTTTAGTATTCGCAGGAAATTGTAATTTTAATTTTATTAAATTCTGCATACTTCGCCGTAGTGAGTTCCAAATATGTTGCTCTTAAATGTGTGGGCCCTTTTTTGTGCACTCTTAACTTTTATAGACGGAGATGGTTAATCCTGTATGCCCTGTTCTGGTCACGTATATGATATTGCACACTTACCTACACCCTACAGTGAGTAATAATGTGATGTAACGTACCTGAAACAAAAAAACTACATTAGAATTCACATTTGACATACAAGTACAGGCACACATAGTTGGACAGTTTCGATATTTATCTTTTAAGATACTTTGTCTCAACAGTCTATTCTTGGTGTTAAAGAAGATCAAAGTATACCAAAAGTGTACTTGCAACCGCTACACTCCTCATATTTTACTCCAGATTTTCTGCTTTTTCGTGAGATCAGACCTGGAAGTGATGCTTCGCTTAACTATAATAATCATTCGAGTGGGACAACAATAAGTGATTATTATTATAGAAAGAATAAATAGAAAACTGTGTATCATTATAATTTACCAATAAAAAATAATTGATGGTGTAGAAGCACTGTTGAATTTTCAGCAAATATACTTTACATGTTTGTGAACCTAAAAGTACCTAATTGTTTTATTATACAGCTTTTGTAGAGCGCGAACAAAGCTAAATACGAGCGGGAATTTCAAGATCTCACGCCAATATAGAAGTTGGATATACGGGAACGATATATAATGTAGAAGGAATGAATCAATATTACCGAGTTACCCGAGCGCGATGCACAGACTTAAAGATATGATGGTCATCCGATCACCTTGTCTGTAGCTTAATAATAAAAAGAAAATACAGGAAAATAAATATAGTCAATGTCCACATAACAACGAGGACAAGAACTTAGAGGCAAAGAATAATTATTTTAAACACTCGAAATATTGGAGAAAATAACAAAATATGCCAAAAATAATATTAGGAGACTTCAATGCAAAGGTAGGAGGAAGAAAAGAAAGATGTGAAAACATTACGGGCGAAAAAAGCGAATAGGTAATGCAATAAAAATGAAAAAACATAATAGAATTTGATACAGGAAATAAGTTGAAGATACTGAAGACATATTTCCACCGCAAAAAGAAAAGTATAGTGACTTGTATTTCCCCAAGTGGTAAAAGTGAGAACTAGATTGGCCATGCTCTGTTAGAAAGAACGCAAAAGAAGGTCATCAAGGACGCGAAAGCTGCAGAAAAGCAGATACGAATTCAGATCACTTTCTTGTGATTGTAAAAACCGGAAGTCTAGAAATGAACGATTGAAAAAATCTGTTTTATCTCAACTGAGAATAGAAAGTAAAACACAACTTTCTAAGAGAAGTAACAAAATAAACAATGCGAAAACAAAGAGGAAGATTGGATACAATTACAAACAATAATAGCGAAAAAATCACCACGTTGGCTCAAAAAAAAACGGAAGAACAGGGGAAAGAATGGTATGACCAAGATTGAAGCAAAGCTATAGGAAATAAAAATGAAACACGATTCTGGGTTTATAGATTGACACTAATGGATTCCCAAAGCAGGGTAGCAGTAAACAGAGAACTATCCAAACCATTTAAGTTAAAAGAGTCTTGAGACAAGGAGACGTACATTCAATGGAACTATTTAATTGCGCACTGAAAGTGATTATAAGAAACAGTAAGATACCATGTAATAAAACTATTTAGAACTCAAAATTAATAGTTACAAACGTTAGTTTCACGTGAAAGGAAAACTAGAAACAGTGGCAGCAGAGATAAGATTTTAAATAGGTAGGTGAAAATCTTATACCGTCCGATTCATAGAAACTTTTGAAATTTTATTTTGAGTAGTACTATCACCCATTTGAGTTTCTTACCCTTGCTCTTTGGTGACACACAAGTATAGATCCGGAAATGCGTCTTAAGGGTAAAGGATTGCCTCCTGAAGTAACGAATTTCAACTTTAGGTTCGCTTTTATCAAAACTATTGCGCTCAGCGATTCAAAACAAGAGTACCTTCTTTATGTAGAAAAGTTCAACCGTTTTGAATACGTTACCAGAACTTTTTTCCAAGGTAATGTGACAAATTACACCAAATTTGCTTTATCTGATATAGATTCAGGTATTCTATTAATTCATATTTGAATTTGATCATGGTTACTAGATCTTAAGTGTTATAAATAAAATTCGTTATTCTATGTACCTAAGTGTACCTATATGGTATCATTGGAAAGGTAATTTAAAAATGTACAACAAAATATAAACATATACAGGGTGTTGCAACTAAAATAAAAAAGTTTAATATCGCCCTTCAAAACAGTTGAACGGTATTGAGAAGCCTGTAATGTGAAAGTATAGCTTCCAGTGCCATTAAAATATATATACAGGGTGAGTAAGATAGCGGCACCCTCCTGTTAGTTCATTTAATATTGATATTAAAAAAATCATTTGTTAATAAAAAATGTTCAGAATTATATGCTCTATATTATTGTACACTTATTTTATTTCATGATCTACTGTAGTTTGAGCAGTGTCATTTTAAATGACACTCTGTATATTTTTTACATTGTTACGGAAAAACTCTCTTTTCTCTATACGGTGCTATAAAAATATTGTGGTGTTAGATGGGAAAATTACACCGTTAAAGACGGTTGAAAAATGTCCAAATTTAACAACTTCATCTATAGTAGACATCAAACAAAACAGTGAAAAAATTAGTTTTCACATTTTTGTGTTTTGACGTTTCCAAACTCAAAACCGAAATAATAAGTGCATTTACAATGGCTAACCACGTTCATTTTCAACAAACGACTTGGTAGATATGATTCTAGTAATCGGTGAATCCAATTGTGTCACTATTACTGCTGAAAGGTTAAACAGTGTTAGACACAATCATATTATGCGTTTACAAGCTTGTATTGACCAGAATGAGGGTAATTTGGAACATTCAGCAAATTAGAATAGATTTTAGGTGTTTTCATTTGATTATGTCTTTCGATACTTTCTTTGTATTCATAGAATAAATTGTGTATTAATAAAAACTTGCTGCTTTCGATACATTATTATTATTTTACCACCTTAACGGTGTTATTTTTGTCATTTGACTACATAACAAAAAATGTTACAACCAATTTTTTACTATTACTGCCACGAAATAAGGTTACTAGATGAAGTTGCTAATTTGGACATTTTTAAACTTTAATCGTGTTTAACAGTGTAATTTTTCCATCTAACACCGCAATATTTTTATAGCGCCGTATAGAGAAAAAATAGTTCTTCCGAAACAATTAAAAAATATACAGGGTGTAATTTAAAATAAAAAAGTTGAATGTCACTGCTCAAACCTCAGTAGGCAATGAAATAAAATAAATGTACAATAGTATAGAGCATATAATTCTGAACATCTTTTGTTAACAAATTATTTTTCTAATATCAATATTAAATAAACTAACAGGGGGGTGCCGCTATCTTAACTCACCCTGTATAAATTTTTTTATACGGCTCCACGTTGCGCGCCATAAATATGAACTGATTTGAGCTCTTACTTTGTATTACCTATTAGTATATATAATATATGCTTATAAATGATATTTTAATCAATTTAAATTGCCGTGTTTATATTATTTGAATATTAATAGTTATTCTTTGTGCTAGCTCCTGAAAATCAGGGGTGGATTCCTTTTATCTAGATTCCTTATTCTGAAGTTTGATGTTCTGATTTTAACTTTATTACAAGTCAAAAATAACTTCTGTTAAATGACATGTCAAACAAATTTGAAAAATTCAATGACAAATACCAGATCGTTACATTCGCCATATAACAATACCAAACAGTAAGTAATTCCTTAGTAATGAATTCACCTTTTTAGTCTTTATTTTCTTTCAGTGCTTACCTAAATACCTAAACTTACCCACCTTTCACTCGAACTTATTAATGTCCCCGATGTCAACCAACTTACTCCACTCCGCCAACGACCACAAACTGCTCCTGTCAACAAACACAGCAAAATCCTCCAATGACACCCAATATGTCAAAAGGAACGGAAGCTCCCTCACAGCATGGACTCAAAACAGACCCCAGTTGTAGTCACCCAACTCCAACATCGCATCCAAAAACACTCCTCCAAATTAGTCTACTGACCAGCACCAAGAACCAACGATCTCTCCCCCAGAATTCTCCTTTCGTATTAACAGCTTGATGCAATCCAAATCAATTGATATACAATGTCAAATGTAATTCTTCAATAAACTTAACTTAGTATTTTTCTCTATTTATTCTTCTTTGTAGATTAGTCCTGCTTTTAGTTTAGTTTTTCACCATATCCTTGCTACCTTCGTCCGTTTTGCCTCCCATACAAACGTACATGCAAACAAAATTCAAAACCTACTAGATGTAATTCTTTTTAAGACACCCGGTAGAACTGTCATAGAACCAGTAGTGTCTGGAAGCGAAATGTGAATACTAAATCTTCTTCTTCACTTCAGGGTATAGGTGTATGTTCCGACTTCATCGAATAAGTTTACGACCATCTCTACATTGACCTACCTATGCCTCTCTTTCCTTTTGGTTGATATTTAATTATTATTTTAGGTAGCCTACTTTCGGTCATTCTGTTTATGTGCTCTTTCAATTTTTCTTTACTATATTTCATTCCTTTATTCTAATTCTTTCCGTATAACTTTGTTACAAATAACGTCTCGTTTTGTGCATCCCTTTATCTTGCGGATGAATCTCACTGCCGCTGCTTGTATTTTGATTTTTTCTTTCTTTGTTATCGCCCATGATTCGCTTCTCTACATTAATGTGGGTGTGGCCATGATTTTGTATAGCTATTCTGGTATCCTTTGTCGTTTTATTGCCTAGTGTCCCACATATTGTTTGATATCGTTGTACTTTGTTGTACTCTATATCACTGTTTTTTCATAGCTGATGTCGGAGCCGAAATACAAGAAGTGAGAGACTTATTGTAATGAATAATCATTGATGACAATCTGGCGTAGACAGGAAATTTGCCACGAAACGCCATTATTTCTGTTATGGGAATGGATACGTTAGATAATATTCGGTACATAGTTGGTTTAACTTGTATATCGCTCGTTGCAGGTTTTTTTCATTTTTCTGAATTATTGTCAGATCATCGGCAAATAATAGTAGATTTAGGGCCGGTTCTACAAGCCAAGGATAAAGTTGCCCGGGGAATATATACTCTAGAAACGATTGTTGTAACAAAGGAAACTATGACAATTATACCTCGAATAGCTTATTCTAGGTATATACTTGCATTGTAGAACTGGCCCTTAGAGTTTAATATTATTCCGGGATTGACCAACGTTTTCCATTTTTTATAAGGTGGTCTACAGTAGAGTGCCTTGATGTCAATTTGACGTATTTGTCATTTACCAGGGTACGGACAGATTCTTCTCACTCTAAATTACTTTAGAGTGAGATGGGATAACGAACTATCCGTACCCTGATATAGGAAAAATACGTCAAGTTGACATCAAGGCACTCTATTCCATAGTACATAAGTTAAATAAAGTACGTGATATGCTGCACCCTTGTCCTTGTCGTACTCCTTGGTTGGTTTTACATTCTTCCGTTCCCCCATTTCCTGTATTTATTACTTTGCGTTAATCTATACAATCTTTCTACTGATTTTATTAGATGATCTGGTTATTCTTTCTTGTTCATTATCTCCCATAGTTTTTGTCGGTCTAGTTTGTCGGAAACCTTCTGGAAATGAATAAATGCCATGAGTCGCTAAGTTAAATTCACGTCTTTTTTCTATAATTTGTCTTAAAGTAGATATGTTATACTAACAAGAGCGGCCTTGTCTAAATAATAATCTGCAATTGTTCTCAGACGTTTACCTATGAGTGCGGAATATACCTTATAGGCGGAGTTTAAAAGGAGTATCACTTCTGCTGCTTGCTAGTCTGATGGAATTTGGCATTCTATCCAGCACAAATTTAATAGATGTAAGAATATGAATTCAAAAAAGGGACCTCCATATTTTAATAATTCCATATTGGTCTAACCTAGAGGCCTTTCGGTTTTGCATATTCCTTAGTACATCTTTCAGTTCTTTTATTGATATCATATCTACTGTGTTATTGTGGTAGTTGTCCATGGTTTCTGTTTCTTAGTACTCGGTCTTTGTTTGATCACATCACGGCGTTCTCCTGCTCCTCGTCTATGTCATCTAGTTTTCCTACATATTTCTTAGAGGAATTAAAGTTCCAATATTTTGAAAGCCACTGTCTGCCGTCCATGAATGTCTAAATTACTTGCAAATCTATCCCAAGAGTTTTGGTGTGACTGGTTAATTGCTTAGCGTAGATCGTAGTTATGTTTTATTTTGTATTCTTCTAAACTTTATTGCGTTTGTTGTTGTAGATGTATGCTGCACGCTGCATGTTGTTGTCAAATTATTTTCAAGTTACTCGTTTCTTACTCTCATACCTTTTCTCAAATGTTTCTTTTTCTCCTATTGCTTGATTTGCACTTTTTTTAATGCATTGCTTCAGATTCTCCCATTCAGCATTTATATATTTATATCATCGTGTTGTCTCTAGATTTTTTCTGGTATATATGTTGAATACTATCTTCCTGCAGTAGGTATATTTTATACACTTATTCGTTATTTTATGTTTGGTTTGAACTAATTCCATTTGGCCAGTAGAGCGACTTCAGAAACAACTAAATCTTCTGATTGGGTATGATAAAATCGATGAGAGATCGATACCCTCTGGCAGTCCAAGTGAATTTGTGGATATCCTTCTTTCGATAAAAGGTGTTCAGTTTATAATATGATGCAAACTGTCTCAGCTCTTGTCCATTTCGGTTAATAGTTTCCTCTCCCAATTAGAGTCCTTGTCGCCGAATGTGTCTACTACTCCCTCTATTGGTATATTTCCGACTCTGGCGTTTCAGAAGACGTTAGAGTATCTTCTTGCGTTCCTTCTAGGGGCGGGCATAGAGTCCAAATATTATTAGATGGCCTCTGTCTATTTTAATTCTGACCGATACTCTCCTTTCAGATAAGCATGTGTAGCTGTGTCTGCTTGTTTTCCATTCTTTATGAATAAATATAGCTACACCACTTGTAGCTCTTGTTATTTGTGGGACTTCACTATAAATCTAAGTCCTTCGTTTTTATTTGTTTCAGTTATTATTCCAAAATTTATTTTTCTCTTTTTGAGGTGTTCATTAAGTTCATTTTCTTTATTTCCTAGTCTTCTTACGTTCCAAGTCTCTATTTATTCTTTGTGTTATTCTTAATCGTTGATCCATTTGTGTGAAGTTTACGAACATTTTTAATCATTCTCCCTCATACATGGTACCAGCCCATAGAGGGGTAGTAATGTAGTGGGGTTGCCATCTTGCGGTCTCATGACTTTCAGGATTTTTCTGGTGGAGTTTTCTTCTCTTAGTCGATTATTCTAGTTTTGGGGCTTTTGAAGATCGTCCTCGCCCTTATTTTTCCAGATAGGATTTCCTGGCAGAGCTGAGCGTTGTTCTCTCAGTTAGCATTACTTAGCATTTGTGGGGAGTATTTATCGACTTCAATACACCTATCTATGACCAATACCAGCTTTCACCCAATAATAGTTCGAAATGAAAAATAAAACAAACCCTCGGCCCTCGATAGTTTTAATAGCGTTAGGGTTGGAAAAAAGAAACTAGTGGATAGGAAAGTTAAACAAAAGAGAATTCGCTGGAAGTCAGAGGAAAACAGCTAGATCCAGCTCTGGTACCTCGGGAGTATGATTTTCCGTTCTCACTAGATGTGAACATCTGCAAAGAAAAAATCTCAAAGAAAATCTACGGAGGATAATGAATTGTGAAGACGGAGAACAAATAAGGAAGTTTAATGGAAACGTATGGACAATGAAGGATGTCGGACATTGTTAGAGCACAACGAACAAGATGGTCGAATCATGTTTTTATAATGCCTGAGAACAGACACTCCCTCCAAGACAGTATTATTGGGGAGGAAGATCGAAGCAGAAATGACCTGAGAAAGGAAGGAATTGCAAACTGGATGGAATTGACAAGAAATGGACAACAATTGAGCAAGATTGCTAAAAAAATTGGGAGCATTTCAGGTTTAGTAACAACTAGGGATGTTCCGAATATACAAAAATTCGTATTCGCGAATACGAATACCGAATACAAATACTCTTATGAATATTCGCGAATACGAATACGAATACGACATGACCTTGAGTGAATAATATCAACATCAACATCGTTTTTGTACGCGCTGCAAATTTTAGAAATAGTATGGAAAATAGTTTTGTTTTTTATTTAATGTTATAGAATGGTTAATATTTTAAAAAATGTTTTATTTAATGTATGAATACCTGTTTTATATTTTTATTAAAATTCTTATCTATATTTCTATAATTTTAATGTCAAATACTCGTATAATATTCGTGTTAATTTTGGCGAATACGATTACGAATACAAATATTGAAAATATAGCGAATACTCGCGAATACGAATACGAGTATTCGGAACATCCCTAGTAACAACACTGTAAATAATATTGCAAGATTTAGATTGTCGGCTGTAGAGTGTAGACATATTCTAGAATAGCAGTATCTTCCATTCAACTGAAATTTATTATTAACAACTTAATTCGGCGGAAGAAGCACCGGCCCAGAAACAATACTGCCACACTTGTTCCAAGCTAACTTCTAATTTAATCTTGCGCACGTCCCGCTAGAACAATAGCGGCATTAGAACGAAAACGGGCCGGTGTATCTACGTGCCTACCTGAATTTATTACCCGAAACTACATCAAAGCTGGCGGTGGAACTTTCAGTTGATTATTTGTCGGGCCCGTTTCAGACATGGATTAAAAATCCAAAGTCAACGAACTGACTAATCGTGACACGAGAGCCTGCATCATGATGTATTTTTGGCAAGAACGCTAATTCGACACTCACTGTCACTGTCAAACGGTCGTTAAGAGTTCTATCTTTTCATGGTAGGCTTACTCATGCACCTACTATGTATAATCAGAAGCAAAAGTTTCTGTTATACCCATTTAGTAGAACAATCTCAATCGTTCGTTGCAAGAGTCCAAAACTAAAATGTCATCTAGTAAAGTGTTATATATTATATAAAATGATTGGGAATTCAGCCTTGGTATGAGTGCTAGTATTTTTTTCTTAAACAGTCAATGGGGACATTATTTTTATACACGACTGTACGGTGTGCGATTTACCGTACTGCTTCTTCATAAAAACTCTGCTCGATTAGGATGTTAATAAATAACATGCGACGAGTTTGGACTGACAATTTATTAATTATACATACCCTTACTTATATAAAAGAGTTGCCTGATTGGTCTACGAAGTACCGCGTCCTATTGAGATGCACGTCATGTCTGCCAAGTGGCACGAAATTATGTTATATTCAGGCGTTTGATTAAGCGTGAAAAAGAATTATAAAGCTCTTTAGAATTTTAAACGCCCGTCTGAGCTGAATGGAGAAATAATGCATCCACACTCTTCCAATTTAAATAAAACGCCTAGAAATGACCATTTTAGGCGATTCGGAATACATTAAGCGTGCTCGATTGCCTGCTATTTTGCCTTTTTAATGGAGCCATTTCTCAGACGATCACCGAAAGCTTTTCTGGTGTTGATCAACGTGTTCGATTATTCAACACTGCTTATTAGGCTTCCAAGGTAGAAATTAAACCAGTAGCATGTTGGTTTCAGGTATATATTATACTTATATTTGGCCAAGAAGATTAATTGCATCGTTTTAAATAATCTTAAATGCGAGTTTTTCACAGTCGGATATTTAATTATGCTTATTTTTGATTGAGTTATGCGACGTCTATAATACATGAAAGATATACAGTGCGAGTGTAAAGTCTGGAACTATCGAAATAGAACTTTTATCAAATGTTTTTGAAAGAAATCCTCGAACACGTCAATTTTTATTTTAAAAAATACATATTTTACTGTAATTGTCACTTTTAGATTGTCTTTTGTTTTTGAGTTATGACATTCGCGATCATTTTTTTAAATGGAAACCCCACATTTTTATGATAAATTTGGATAGAGCATGAAATTCTAAGACCAAATACGCTAAAAAAGTATGATACTATATTTTGAAATTTTCGAGAAAATCGCTATTAAAGTATTAAAACAAAAATCGAATAAAAATCAAGTAGCCATGAAACAATGAGTTAGCCCTAAAATTATGACAGTTCTTTATAGTTTGTTTATCTGTTTTTGTTGTGTGCTCCTAATTAAATAAATAATGATACAATATTTGAGTGAAAAAGGACCAATTGAAATTTTAGTATTGAGGGGATCTGGTAACCGTACGATTTTCTCGAAAATTTCAAAATACAGTATCATACTTTTTTTAGAGTATTTGGTCTTAGAATTTCATGCTGTGTTCAAATTCATCATAAAAATTGAGGGTTTCCATTTAAAAAAAGTATCGTTAACGTCATAACTCAAAAACAAAAGACAATCTAAAAGTGACAATTACAGTAAAATATGTATTTTTTAAAATAAAAATTGACGTGTTCGAAGATTTCTTTCAAAAACATTTGATAAAAGTTCTATTTCGATAATTCCAGACTTTACACTCGCACTGTATAATGTTTCAATGTCTTAATTCTTTACAATAAAATTAATTAATTATTTCCCATACAAGAGAAAACGAGAGATAGACGCGGTTTTTTTTCACACATTTATATTATGTTACACCTTTGCGTACAAAAAGTCGTCGAATCGTTGTCGCTTTTATCCCTGAAGTAAGTAAAAATATAAAATCTACTAATAACGGTTTTGAAGTTGTGATAATGCTACTGCTATCTGCATCGGCATCTATAATGCGCATTATGCCCTTAATTTTTGTAATATATACTATCTGACCAATTGTAATATAGTAAATAAAGACGTTAAAAAAATATAAAATATAAACCTGTAGTCGAGTTGAAATCAACTTCATTAGAAGGATAGTTAGGTATTTTATACATTTTCTAAGAGAAATATTACCATCTAATTATTCGAAATAAGTAAGATTATACAAAAGCATGTATATATCTTAGTGAAATCCTAATGTTGGTAAACTAGAATTTAGTTTATAAATTTTAAGATTGATAGGTAGTTTGTAATATTTTCCAGCATTCGGGCTACGTCTGTCTGTCCGTCACGCTGAATCATCACGGATCGTCACCCTCCCCTTCATAATACAACGATAAGCCCGTGTTACGTAGTATTCCTGGTAGAGCGGTTAAGGCGTCTGAGTAGAAATCAGACTCCTTCTGGGAGCGTAGGTTTGAATCGACGACACGACACGAATTCATGTTATTGACATGTTTCGTTTGACTGCTTCAGTCTTATTAGAAACATTAAAATATTTTTTCATATTTTCTACATAATTATGCTGTGTTACCTTTTACCGCCATCTAATGGCAATATTGCAAACTTTATTGATACAAGATGCTATGAAATAACTGTAGAACAACTATTATGCATTTTCATACAGGAACTGATACAAATAATCCATAGATAAACTGAAAAATTTGTCTAGGGTGGGTGGTTCAGAGAGGAGACTGGAAGAGAAGCCAAAAAATAGGTGCACCCCCAGTCTAAAAAAAGACTTAAAGTTATAGATGCAGAAAGACTTATAAACGGCATACTACGCTCGTTAATATAGGATTGAAGATCTTTGGACTTGGTATAACTGTTTTGTTCAGATAATATTACGTCGACAACTTAACTCAGTTTTTTCAAGAATTTTGTAATCGTGGAGCAATGCTAGTATTATTTCTAAACTATTTTTAAACTATTTACCTTTTTAATTTTATTCATACGAGTATACGTATTTCTTACTTAAGCAACTACTAATATTTTTAATTTGTTGGCATATTCGTCTCTTGTTTATGGTTTTCTTTCCATCTTCATCTTCAAAATTATTTCATAATAACGTCGTAAAAATTTATGAGCCTTAAATGGCAAAGCAGAATGACCTATTGGCTTATTTTGGTTTTTAGATAGAAGTTCTGTCATGCAAGCAAGCATTTTGGGTTAGTGTAATATTAGAGCAAGTTATAAAGCAAATTTCACGCTATTGAACTACTTCAATATTAACAAATAATAACATACCACTAGCAATCATTGTCCTAAATGCATCTCTTTCAAATACACACATAGCGGAAGTGATTATCTAATCAGATAATAACATTCATACAAATGTGGGTGCAATTTTATTATATTAGTTACCTATTTATAGTTCGTATCAGGGTTATTTAGCTTGACGTAATGTACGTATCAAGCAATCATGGAAATGATCTAAAATTATGTTTGTTTCTATTTTTCCAGGTTATAGAAGAGAACATTCTCTATAAACACATAGCATCAGGGAAAATATGGCAAACCCTGAGACAATATATCTTATTAGTGCACGTTTACTATTGGAAAATATTTCAGGTTAGCAAATTGGTAAGTCTTTTTTAAATCCCATTTAACTTTCATCTATAGAATAAAAATCCAACTTTAGACTCTATTTAAATGTATCTTAAATATTGGAAAATAAAACAATTAGTGTTATTGCAATGTACATTGTAGTTTTGCGATTAATCTAAGAAATCCAATAACTTACATTTAATATCGTATTATGATATATAGGAAATGGAAATATCAATATAGAATAATCGTGAAAGTGCATTTAACACATAAAAATACAGAGCCGCCTTTTCGGGTATCTGTATAAAGTTACTATTTCTAACTAAATAATAAATACTTGCCCCTGCTCTGCTATTATAACTGTGCATAAAACCATATTATACACAGTTGTAGAAAAGTTTACTCGAGCCGAGCACTTATCAATCAAATAATTTTGCACTTTTAATAATCTACAACTGTTTTTTACATTTACATCTCAAGTATTTCACATATTCAATATTGTGATCATTGTTGGATAATGTTCGATTTAGAAATAGTACGACGGCTAAATTAAATTTATGTATGTATGTATTATCGTTAACCTCGTTATACCTTTCGGCGTAGAGGCTGGTACTTTATGCGCTTGCACCTGGCGGTACAATGCTCAACTTGCCCCGGATTCGGGATACAAAAAATTGGAGCGCGCTTTTTTTGTGCACAGCAACCATTGTGTGAACTGTGTATAATGTTGATGTGTTGACCTTGTTACTCTATCTCTTAGGTCTGTGGATCTGAGGAGAGCACAGTTAATTTGGTGCCCAACTGTGAATGGTCTCACCGAGCCCGATTCCAATAGCCAAGGCTGCGGAAAAATTCCGGCTTCCGTGGGATTCGAACCGAGGACTTGCTTACTAGCAAGCCTAGCGCTACCCAACTGCGCTACCCGGCTTCTTATTAAATTTATTAAGAATCCAAATATCTAGGTAGAATTGGAGAATAAGTGCTATACAGTGTCATTGTTTACATATACTTGAAGTTTATTTAAATACTGTGTTACCTACCAATTTTTTTGTTATATCGTGGTTAAAAATAAGTTATAGGAAAAGTGGAATTATCGAGAAAATCGTATGACACTCATTAATGGCCAATAGAAAAATTAGTTCACGAACCGTAACCAAGACAACAACAAAATTTCTTGGACATTTTTTGTAGGTAGACATTACTTCCTTTTAGGGTTTGTGTCGTTACGATTTTCTTACCGAATCTGCATTCGAGCATCAATTCATATCCGGAAATTATTTTTCGTGCATTCCAACAGCGTTCTAATTTGCCCTCGCGTCCCGCTCGGGCAAATTAATACGACGTTGTTGGAACGCACTCAAAAAAATTTCCGGAAAGAATTAATGTTCTTATGAGATTATATGTGAAAACATTTCCGAATCATGGCATTTTATTATTTTAATAAGGGCTTGAAAGCTTATGAAGGTCGGGAGAGTTTGCATGCTACATTTGGCGAACAGGCTCCATCATTCACTACGATATAGATACCGCTGCGCTGGTACATAGAATTTGAACGAGATGTGAGTACAATACAGCATCGAAAAGGGGGAGGCCGTCCTCCAACGTCTGTCACCGATGCAAAAATAGCTTCTGTTAGAGTGATGATTGAAAAGAACAATAAAGTTACATATATATTGATAGAACAACAGCTGCAGATTGGATCTTCAATTATTAGAAGCATCATGCATGAGTATCGTCATTTAAAACAAATTGTAAGTTGCTCTGTTCCTCACAAACATACAGAATTTAAAAAAAACAGAACATTTTGTTTACAAAATCTGAAATTCTTAGATGGCGTGGCGATCATCAAATTATGTATTTCTAAGATCGTGATAGATGACGAAACACACATACATTACTTTTTATGTATTATCGTGAGCAATGAAAGTAAACGGCATGAATATAGCATTCTTGTTTTTGCAATATTCTAGTTACTTGAATGACATTTTTAAATATGAAGTACGTACTTGATTCAACCAGTATTTAACAAATTAAAAATGCTAGACCTAGCATGGCTAGACGAACGCCGAACAGCGTTTCAAATAGAGGTTACACTTACAATTACGATAGATGTACCGACTCGACAAAAGAGTCAGTCGGGTGCCCATGCCCAAATAACAAATATCTATGAACAAAATAATGTATGCAGTATTTTTTAGGAGTACTGGCCTCGCAAACGCCACTAAGCTAGATCATATAACAATTACGGTTAATTATTGTGGAAACATATTTGCCAGAAGTGTTCAAGAACCTTCCAAAGAAGCGAATATTTCTAGTACACGATAATGCATCTTCGCATACAGCAACACAATGTCTGCAGTATTTGGCGGAAAATAAAATCAAGAACATCGAACCGGTGTTCGATGAAAATATCGAAACCAAAATCTTGATTCAAAAATCCCCAAAAGATGAATTGGTTACAGCAAAACATCCCAATATATGGAAATTCATTGCCTGCACGAAAACGGAGCAACAGCTAACCGAGACTGTAATCGAACATTATATTCAAGAGAAGCACCTGCCGCGAAGCAATGTTACAGGGATGTTACAGGCTTTAGAATTGCGTTGCAAGATGCTGACACTCCAGCTATCAATTATTTAAAGGGAATTGCTCACAATTTAAACTTAAATGTGTATATTTTTTATTGCTTTTAAAACTTGAAAATTAAAATTATTTTTTATATAAGCCGTTATAGTTTAATTAACTATAAATATTTTTATTTTCCGCTGATTTATTATTAGGTTGTTTATATCGGTGATACGAGATTAGGGTTTCCAGTCCCGGGATTCGGTCCCGGGACACTCCCGGGATTCTACCACAAAAACCGAATCCCGGGACCACAGCCAGCCCAGGCGTAAGTCCCGGGACCATGTCAACATGTGTGCGTATACTCGATATCAGAGAATTAGGACGGGTATTCACCGCGTCCGGCGTATTACTCATCCCTCTTGCACATTCTGCATTATTTGCGTTTTGCGTAGGCAGGAGAGGTATTGTTTTCGGTAGGTTAGAATTAAACCTGTGTGTTGTTTCAGCCACATTTGCATATCTTCTTATATTTATGTATTTGTATGTTTTTTTGTTGGATTTAGATATGTGCGAAGAAGCTGAATAATTTATATTTTTGGGTTTTAAGTGTGTTCGTTATTTGTCTGCTAAATTACAGTTAGAATGAATTCCGATTCGCAACCTACCTTCATTCTACATTTAAAAAAATAACGATATGAAGTCACTATGGCAACAGTTTTATATATTGAAGATAAACAATTGGCGAAATGTAAAGTTGATTCCTACAAAATCATCATAATCAGAGGCAACTTGATGAAAAGATTACACACGCACTTTGCAGTTCAAACAAAAGCAAAAGATGAAGAGCGACAGACATTTTTAGTACCGGAAGAAAGCAGAGAAGTTGTAGACGAGCCTCAACACAAATTATCAGCACAGAAATATTTTATTTAACTTAAAACACTTGTTTTTCTTTGGACATGTCATTCGGAAATTTCACCTGTACACTTTCTCTTTCGGGACCATTTTCGGGATCTTCGGGACTAGTCCCGGGACCTGAAATTTTGCTCGTAAGCCCCGAAAACACTTTTGGTCCCGGGACTTGGAAACCCTATACGAGATATATAACGCCCTAGGGTGTTATGGACTGCTCTGAAGCTTTTCAAGTTATTAGCGTATTTAAAGTGGAAAATAAAGCGTTGTATGCACCTCGGGAATTAATTGATGTTCATAGCCCTCAGCCGACTTACAAACCCTCGGACCAGAGCCTCTCAAGCTTGTAAACTTGTCGCCCTCAAAAGGCCATAAACATCTTCATAATGCCTTTGGTACATAAATAAGTATTATTTGCTGAGGAATCGCAACGTTCGAAAGTTTAGCCATTCGAGATTTTAATTTTCTGTGTTTTCCCCTTTAGTTTTTTGTCATTCAAGATTCAGGCTTTTCGATATTTGTGTTTCCGAGATTTTGCCTTTCGAGGTTTTTGTTTCGAAATTTTTGTTTCGAGATTTTCATCTAAAACCAACATCGACATTTCCCCTATTCCCCCAATTTAGCGATGTGTAACTGTTAGATGTCACTTGGGCGAATCTACGTGGTTGAAAATTTTCTTCACAGGAAGACATCGATGTTGCTGTAATGTAGTATTTTAAAACCTTTCACGATGCCTTAGAGAACTACCTTTGAGCATATTTAGTATAAATTCAGCTTGGCCCTGGAAATAATTAATACTCCTCTATAACTCTATATCCAACTGCATGTAAATATACATAAATACCATACAATATACATAAATACCAAAACTAAAATGCTTTTTCATATAGATATTTTTATTAAACGTATCTGAATATTTCTCTTGTGAGGTTTAAATTGACTTGTCATACTGCCATCTGAATAACTAAACTATTATTTTTTGCATTAATAAATATGCTACTCCTACATGCGGGTCAAACTTTATGTACGCCCTTACGGGGGTTATGCCTAAATTTGTTTATACGGCATTCAATAGGTATTTAAATAAAGAATTTAGTTACGCAACTACGCAAATACGGTAGCATGGGGTTATAGAGTAATAGCAGACTTAATTTTACTATTGTAAACAAAATTAATGTTACGTTGTTTTCTTGGGTTTTATGATCCTTGAAACAAGAATTTTAAAAATGTTTGTACTAACTTGACCGGGTGGTCATGTAGCTCATTAAATACCAATTAATTGCTAATTTGTCAATTAAAACTGAGTAAGGGGTTGTCATGCTTTAAGAAAATTAACTATGTAAGTTGGACTTCTATAATTGATGGTCAAATAAAACAAATGGTTTTTATGCTGACTATTGCAATTATACAGCCTTCAGCGTGCGTTTAATGGATGTGCAAACAGAAGTGTTAATGGCGTATTTTTTTCAATTTTGACGCGGATCTAGCATAAACAAGAATATATTGTCAACGACCAAAGCCGACGTACATTAAGGGATTAAAAAATATAAATCTGTCTTTCAGTTTAACAATTCTAAAAAAAACATTTGTTGTTTGCTTTTGTTCTATTCTCGAAAAATCCTTGTTTATAAGAACGAAATTTCCTTATCCATAAACTTTCAAGGACAGAACTATTTGCGCTAATATATAATTTCAATATTTTCTATTACTTTTATAAGAGCAATCCTGTACTCTTCGTTAAACGAGAATTTCACGCTTAGAATAGAAGACAAATTACTGTTAATCTTATTATCTTTCAATACTAGGAGAAAGTAAAAACAAGTATTTCATTTAACAGTTTCGTATTTGATCATGCCAGTCTAGTAACGGAAGATATATAAAAACCGCAATTTGTTATGCCATAAAGCAACGCTTTTGCAATCTGAAAACCAATTTACTATAAAAGCCGTTCAACTGCAAACCATGGTATTACTACTAAGAAATAAATTCGCACGTGAGTTTAGATTAGAAAAATAAGAATAAAACGCATTATCGCACACACAGCAT